>JACEGR010006320.1:0-62187 GCA_014170235.1 Listronotus bonariensis
TCCTAGTTCTGTATCCAGTATCCTGTATGCTTCAGAATGGTTATGCTGAGAGATCTATAAATAGAATTATAAATAGTTATAATGTGAAACCACCAGTGCGACCAACTGAGCAGATAATTTCTCTCTTCTAACAATTCCATATGTTAAGGAACGTCTGAAAAGATTAGACGAATAGCAAAGAAATATGGAATTTAAACCGTCTCTAAGTCTGGATCTACATTACGAAGCTTTTTGGACAAAAACAAAACCCGATTTTATCTACACAATCGTACATTGGAGAAACAAAGTAGTGCCTTTTAAATGTAAGACTGGCAGAGCACACACAGAGGGAAAAACGTCGAAATCGAAATCAGGGAGCGCTGACCATCTTTGGTCTGAACCAACACAATATCAAGTGGTCAGAAGCACGGGTTGTTCACAGGGAACCACAAGAAAGCGCAAATTTAAGGAAGCCGTCTTTATTGAAAACAATAATAATATTTTTAGCAATCCAAATGTGAACATACCAAACATTTGGAAACCACTTTTAAAGCGTACTAATGCCGGCGCCTTAGGTTAGCAACCCCACGCTTGACCGAACCCAGCTCCATCACGTGTATGATCTTTCCCAGTGTATATAAACTCAGTAGCTTAAGGAATTAGGTTTAGTTTACACTTGAGAACGGACAGAGAGACTGCCCGAAACGTACTATGAATAAATTAATAAAGACAAGTCCGAAATTCTTCTACTGAATTTTTTTTTATATTTTAAAGCAGCCTTTAAAAGTATATGAAAAATATTTATAATTGGTTTTGTCAATCAAGGGTAATCAATAGCACTGGAAAAATAAATAATGAGCTTTTCTACAAGCTCTTTTAAATAATCTTCGTTTGCAATTTAAGGGTCAAATTAGCTTCGTTATAAAAGATCTCGTTTTATCATAAGATTTATGAAAAACCTTTTTCTTTTTGTCATGTAGGAATATGACCTAACTAAGCCAATTTATTCAGAAATATATAAAAAGTCAGGTTTCTTTTTAGGATTGATTTATTGCAATCCTTTTGTTTTTAAGTTGATTTTAACTACTTATCTTGTATATTTTAAGCATGGTTATCGACAAATTATTTATTATAAAAAAATACAATGGGATTTTAATGTGTAAATATTGTAAAAGTTGCTAATGTTATTAATGTAAAATATAATGTAACATCCATTTTAATTAATCAGATGGTTTATAGTCCCTGGGCCAGTAAAGAAATAAACTTCATAGTGAGAACACTTTAAGAACTTTTAGGGGTGTTCCTTTTGACAAGTTTACCACGAATATTCATACTGTCATACATGGAAGCGGTGCTTTAACCCAGCCTGTCAATGTCAAATGTTTCGAATGTCAGGTTTTTCTCCAAAATAAAATTAAAAGTTTATTAAACATTTAAGGAAATTATAACTTTTATGTACTATGAAGAATTATTCTGTCTTTGTATAATATAATAAAAGTTAAAATTACTTTAAAAGAAATAAAATAATAAAATATTCATTAAAAAGTTACTCACGATACAAAAGCTCATTAGCTCTCGGTTGAAATTATTTTAATCCAATAAAATAATATCTTAACAAGACGCCAGGCGGGAACTGGGCTGCTGATTGCATCTCAAAAATGTGATAAATAGTTTACCAAAAATGTGGTAAACAGTTTACCAAAAACTTACAAACTTGCTAAAAATATGAAAAGAAAGTTTCACTATTTACATTATTTTTGGTAAACTATTTACCACATTTTTGAGATGCAATCATTAGCCCAGTTCCTGTCTGGCGTCTTGTTAAGATTTTATTTTATTTGATTAAAATAATTTTAACCGAGAGCTAATGAACCTTGTATTATGAGTAACTCTTTCATTAAATATTTTATTATTTTAATTTTTTAAAGTAATCTTTATTTTTATTTTATTGTGCAAGGACGGAATAGTTCTTCATAGTATATAAAAGTTTTAATTTTTTTGAATGTTTAATAAACTTTTTATTTTATTCTGGAGAAACGCCAAATAATATTTAGCTTTATTTTTGTATTTAAATTAAGATTGGGTTGTTTCTTATTTATTAATTCTGATAATGGTGTTGAAAAAAATACCAAAACGTCAATTGAACACTAGATAATATATATTATATTTATTTCGATTAAATAAAAAAATGTTTTGCAATAACTATAAGAAAGAAAATGGATAAAAACTGTTTTGCCTTCTGCATCTTTTTATTTTAACCCTACCTACCTACTGAGAAAAACAAAATAAAATGATAATTATTAGGACGTTTTTAATATTGTTCTTTTTTTTAATATATCTTAGTCGTTTAAATTACAATATTAATTATGTTTTTCAGATAAGACAAATTTTATTTTTTTATATTTTAGTTTCTTTGTATTGCGATAACTTCCTATTGGTTTACTATTTACCCACCACAATATATTAAACTATTCTTTATTTTAAACAAAAATTTTTAAAGCCCTCTTTATAAACTTTATACCCAAAATTATGAAAAAAATATTTTTGTGTTATACGTACTTTTAAAGAAACTTTTTTTAGCATATGCTTTAATTGAAAAATGTATTTAAACCTGCCTGTGGTAAAAATTTAAATGTTTACAATAATTAATTAAAGGTTTAATTAAAAAATCCACCCTAATTTTTCCGCAAGCCTCTAATTACAAAAGAATATTAGTCAGCCAACAAGGGAACAAAGGGGCTATTAAGGTATTATAAATAATAATTTATATTAAATTATTTTTAAGAAAATGCTATTCAAAACATTTTTAATAGTAGATATTGGATAAACGAAACTATTTTAAATTATTAAAAGTATTTATATCTTAATATTGATAAGTCGTACGTGTTTTTTGGTAAAAATGTTTTTTTTTAATTTTTATGTGGATTTTGACCTGTCAGCATTGGGGTATAATGCAAATTGATGCATAAATAAGTACTATATTTCAAAGTAAAATTTTAAGATGGCCGCTGGGCGTCATTTTAAAGATTCTGACAAGTACTTTATAATTCTAAAATATATATATATCAATATTATGCAATGTGTAGGGTGCAAAATTCCGCAAGAAACACAAATGACCAACGGATGTTTTCACGGAATAACAACTCTACATATATATATATATATATATATATATATATATATATATATATATATATATATACAATATAGTGTTATAAAGTACTGCACTGTATACAGGGTGTCTCTAAAGGTCTGTACAAAATGCTTCCATAGATTCCTTGGGCCAAACTACAACGATCTAATGCAAATAACCTTTCTTAAAAAGTTAATTGTTTACGGCATTACAGGTTGTCAAAATTTATATTTTTTATGTCTTAGTTATTGAATTATTATTGGAATTTTTTTACAATCATTTACCGGTTTTTAAAAGTAAGAAATCCTAAACTACTTATATTTTTGCTGTTAAATGCAAAAGGAGCAACCTGCAGCCCTTTGCCTTTGTTGAAAGTGTCATTATATTTTTGCCTCGGTATATAAGGGTTTCAGTAGAGAATTTTGAATCTTCTATATTTTTACACAAAAAGCAAACAAAAGTTTCTAAGAAATTTTAAATTAAACCTTTTATTTCACATAAAAATTTCCATCGCATTCCTTTACGCTTTATTTGGGCCACCCGGGTTTCTTTAACAGGTCGGTCGAATGGGTTGTATAAGTTCCTTACGTCAAAATACAACGATTTCACCCAATTCGCCTTAGTTAAAAGTTAATCGTTTGCGAGATAAAGGTTGTTAATCGTTTCCGAGATAAAGGTTGTCCAAATAAAGAAAATATATGGAAAATTTAACACCCTGTATTTTGCAAACCAGCAACCTTTGACTAAGGTAAATTGCATAAGATTGTTGTCTTTTGACCCAAAGAATTTTGGTAGCATTTGGTACAGACATTTTGGACACTACCAGGTGGCCTAAATAAAGCGTGGAAGGAATGCAATGGAAAATTTTTGTATGGAATAAAGTTATTAATCTGAAATATCTCAAAAACGGTTGTTCGTAGCGATATTGATCAAGTATCCCTTTTGGTGCAAAAAATATGGGATGAATAAATTTTTTTAATAATATAATATTATACCAAGGAAAAAAACTTATGACACTTTAACCTACAAGAACTGCAGGTGTCTCCCTCTACATTTTACGACAAACTATAAGCATATTTCTATTTCCAACATTGGAAAACCTTTATTACTAAATTCGGTAATTTTTTATAATAAATAAAATATTTAAAAAAGGCTAAAATAAAATAAAACCCTGGACCACCCGTAGGTATCTTGCAAACGACCAACTCTTCGACAAAGGGTTAATTGTATTATATCTTTGTATTTTGGTTCAAGAAATTTATGTTAACATTTTTATAGACCTTTTAGAGACCTCTGTATAATTTAAACATAAAAAGCTACTTTAATTTAAAAATGTATAAGTGTAAAATTTTTCATTATTATTTAGAAAAATCATAATTTCAGAAAAGCTTTAGATGCAAATTAAAGAGTTAAAAATGTAAATTTTAAATGCAAAATTGCTCTTAAAACAATTGAAGCTATTACAGTCCTTGAGACAGCCCCATATTCACGTGAGTTAATAAGGAAATTCACGCTAAGTTTCGTGACCGTTTAAGCTAAACTTGGTTATTTAGATGTTAAATTTTGTAAGTAAATATTATAGCTAAGCACACAAATTGCATATCAAGAGGAATTATTAAAGTTAGTGTATAAAGGATCTTAATTTTCCGTGAGAAGAAATTGAAAGTCGCTAATAATGTTGCTTAATACTGGGCTTAATGTTACTAACACTAGATAAAAAAATAAACCAACGAAAAAAAACAAAAAAATCACCTTAAAGTCCAGAACTAACCAAAAACAATAAATAAAAAAAGATTTATTATTAGGTCGTTAAAAACATATCTTACTTAAGTATAGATAGACGGTTAACCAATAAGAGCAGCGGAACTTTAAAATGACACAAAGCAATAACTAAACGTGAAATCTAAGTAATTTTATTGAAAAACAAATTAATTATATTAAGTTTTAAAAATTATAATGTCTTCCTTTACTTTGTTCAATTGAGTTGAATTCTTGTGATCCAATTTTTGATTACTTTTTAATCATATCACCCGGTAAATTTGTAATGGTACGTGTAATGTTCTGCTTGAGGTCACAAATAGTTCGTAGCCTTATCTTATATTGTGTATCTTTCTATAATAATACCAAATTTGTAGCCCTCCTTTTTTGGGACGCTCTATATATAGCAAAAATATTTTTAATACATGCACATATAAAAATCTACACTTTTAATACAGGGGGCCCGATTATATTTTGACCCATTTTGATCGTGAATAACTTTAGAACAAATAAAGTTATAATAATGCCATTTTCGCAGGAGGTCTTGGATTTTTAAAAGTTTTTTTATTATATCCTTGCCATTTCGTTGTGACATTCCATTGACACTAAAACAAAATGGGCGATTTTCTATATAGGGCAACTTTGTTATTTTAAATGGAATAACATGTATATTTTTTACTACCCTTAAGTTTAGTCGTTTCCCTTTTGAAAAAAGTAACATATGTTATGGTTATTTTAAAAAATAAAATTTTCTTGATCTTTAAAAAATTGACTACATGGCATGTAAGAGCATTACTTGACAATGAAAATTTTCTATATAAAGGGTTTTTTCCATTTTCAACGCTCTATTTTTGAATAAAAATAAACCTAATTATGAAAATTATATTGCAATGGCTGTATTTTTATTTTAAAGCATATTAATGACAATATGTTTTAAAAATTATATCAGCCAAATGACCGCCGTAGCTTTCGCTGAATCATTCGAATCCTAGAGATCCAATTTTCGATGACAAACAACAAACAAATTTGGCCCAATCTTACCAATGCGATGCGAGTTATGTAGTTTGTCCGCATATACTCGAGATTTGATGTAGCCCCACAAAAAGAAATTCAACGGAGTTAAATCCCTGCAGTACTTTTGTGAATACCATAAATTAAACGCAGTGGACGGTACGTTTGGCGAACCGAACATTGATTTTGATAATATAAGTTTTAACGATTTCTAAAGGTTGTTTAATCGTGTAGCATTTCATAGTAAAATGTCACTACTGACTGAGTACTCTGCCAAAATTTAATGACTGTATTATTCTTGTCTTGATGATTATCCAAAAGTTTTGCCGTATTTTTTTCCTGCAAGCTTGTATGTACCAAAGTTTTATTGTCAAATACTACTTTTAATTGTCATTCGGCATTTTTTTAAATAATTATTTTTTATTTTTTGCAATGCTATGACCTATGTTACATTATTTTTAAAGGGAAAGATTGAATTTTAAGATGGTAAAATAATATACATGGTATCTCATTTAAAATAACAAAGGTTGCCCTATATCGGATAATCGGCCATTTTGGCTTTGTGTTAACAGAATGTCACAACCAAATGGCGAGTATACGATAAAAATACATAAAAAAATTAAGGCGTTTTGAGAAAACCGCATCTTGATAACTTTATTTGTTCTAAAGTTATTTGCGATCAAAATGAGTCAAAATATAGTCAGGTTCCCTGTACCAAACTTTTTGTCATATCGAGGTATACAACACAATAATTGGACTTACACGGACAATTGGCAAACCCTGTGTTTGGGGCAAGGCTTACATAAAAAAGAAAAGCTTAAAAAGCTAAAACTACCAAAAAAAATTAATTTCATTAATCCACCCTTTCTGCTGGAACGTAAACTTATAATATTAGATTTATCATCTTCGTAAAGTTATTATTAGGAATCTTCTTTATAAAATTGTGAACTGAGCACATAAGTTTTAAAAGTATCTCATTTTAAAATAACAAAATTGTCCTATATCGGAAAATCGGCCATTTTGTTTTTGTGTTAACAAGATGTCACAACCAAATGGCGAGTATATGATAAAAAGACATTAAAAAAAATTAAGGCGTTTTGAGAAAACCGCATCTTGATAACTTTATTTGTTCTAAAGTTATTTGCGATCAAAATGAGTCAAAATATAGTCAGGTTCCCTGTACCAAACTTTTTGTCATATCGAGGTATACAACACAATAATTGGACTTACACGGACAATTGGCAAACCCTGTGTTTGGGGCAAGGCTTACATAAAAAGAAAAGCTTAAAAAGCTAAAACTACCAAAAAAATTAATTTCATTAATCCACCCTTTCTGCTGGAACGTAAACTTATAATATTAGATTTATCATCTTCGTAAAGTTATTATTAGGAATCTTCTTTATAAAATTGTGAACTGAGCACATAAGTTTTAAAAGTATCTCATTTAAAATAACAAAATTGTCCTATATCGGAAAATCGGCCATTTTGTTTTTGTGTTAACAAGATGTCACAACCAAATGGCGAGTATATGATAAAAAGACATTAAAAAAATTAAGGCCTTTTAAGAAATCCGCATCTTGATAACTTTATTTGTTGTAAAGTTATTTACGATCAAAATGAGTCAAAATATAGTCAGGCACCCTGTACCAAATTTTTTGTCATATCGACGTAAACAACACAATACTTGGACCTACACGGACAATTGGCAAACCCTGTGATTGGGGTGAGAATAACATAAAAAGAAAGGCTTAAAAAGCTAGGACTACCAAAAAAATTAATTTCATTAATATTCAATTGCATTTCTGCTGGAACGTAAACTTATAATTTTAGATTTATCATCTTCGTAAAGTTATTATTATGAATCTTCTTTATAGAACTGTGAACTGAGCACATAAGTTTTAAAAGTAAATTTTAACTTCCCAAGAGGGCACGAAGTTTTACCGTTTTGAATTTCATTAGCATTCTCGATTTGTTTTAATTAGAAAAGGGAGGAATTATACGTAAGTAGGCCTAAAAACAGAATTAATTTTAAGAAAAAGCCAATGTTGTGTTAAAAGCTAGCTTTAGAAAGTTCTTCGTTTCATGTTTTGGCTAAAAAGATGGTTAAGAAAGTTTAAAACTGTCAAGAATAAGGAACTTTGCCCAAAATTTATTTAAACCCTTGAAGACAAACAGAAGACGAAAATTGTAAGTTTATTAGATTTAGGAACTTTGAAGTCTTTTAATATTGTCAACTAGATAATTTGTAAGAATCATTTAATTTTGACAGCTTAGAAATGGTTAATTTTTAATATTTGTTATCTTTAACATATTTCTTTGTCAACAACACTGATCTTGATGGATTGCCAATGTTATTACCTGCGCGAAACAAAATTACTTTTTATGGGCAAAAAATTTGTTGCTGGATACCACTCATTCCCGAGGTTTGACGCGCACGCGCCAAACAGACTATCCGCATTATCGAAAAAAATTGTCAACGCTGTCTGAGTTTCCTGTTTGCGGCTTCCCGTCCGGAGTACGATAGCTAATGACCGACAGTCAAACCGCGGTCGGAGGGCACGGGGGTGCCGGTGTTGTGGCTTTTAGTGCGCATGTTAGTCCACCCTCAATTTGTATACCGCGCGAGGTCGTTAAAATCCAAAAATGCCTTTTTCCACTGCGGATCTAAATGTGGGTTATCTATGATCAACAATTTTTTGTATTTAAAAAAAAAAAATATTTTTAATAAGTGTATTAAGATGTTTTTGGATATGAATTCAATTATTTAAACCTTAACTATCGTGCTTTTTATATATTTCATAATTTTATTAATAAATACAATACAAATTTAAATGCCGTAAGTCTACAACTTGTGTTAGGTGTTTAATTTAGCGGTATGAATTTCGTTAAAAATTCTACAATGAAAAAAATCTACAAAGTCGATTTTGTTTTGTCTGTAGTTTAATATTAAGTACCCAAAACCCACGTCTTGTCGTTTAACTTGAAAATTGTGAAGTTAAGAAATTTCCATTTAACTAAACTTTTTTTTAATATGTCGATAATAATTTATATGTTTTAAATTTTGTAATAAAACTAGGTCGGACATGGACTATTTATACCTAAAGTTCATTTTTAGGTGTTAACTAAAGGGGACGCCATCTGAGCTACTTTCTCTAAAATGTATACTAAATTGTAAGAATGGCTTTAAACCACCGTTTTAAAGATGTTTTATCATCAAGCATTTTATTTAGTGTGTTTAGCTTACTGCAACCAAAAAGTAGGTGGATAAATATATAAAGTTATTCGTTAATGATGAGGCAGTTGTAACTAAGGGTAATACACTATTTTTAAAGACATTTTTAGGTTGGAATAAATAACTGAAATCGGAATATCTAGATAAAGGTTGCACAAAGCGAGTCTTACAACTTATACTTTTTTATGTAAAAGTCATAGAAGAGTATAATATTTTACTCGGGTTATACACACCGGAAAGCACAAAAAAGTTGCGAAGTTTAAGTAGTGTAGGAAGCTTCCTCTAGTTAACACCTAAATATTAACATTACATATAAATAGCTTATGCCAGAGAACTTATAGATACCGAGTTTTATTACAATATTAGTAGATAGAGATGGAGTATTCGATAGCCACCGTCCACCGATGAAGCATTATCTTAAGATCTCGGATGCAGCAGAAAATTTAGAAACCTTGCGTAACTTCATATATCCCGTGACCATTACTATCTATCAAACGTTATCTGTCATCCGTCAAAACCACGTGATCTAGAAAATAAACATCAGATATTAATAGCTCAGGTCAGAAAACCCCTAGATACCGAGTTTTATTACAATATTCAAAACGTATCACATTATCTAAATAATTTTAAAACATTTTTGACACCCTACAACTTTGTTTCTGAGGTTAGCTTAATTACATCGCAATATTTTAACTTCACAATTCTTTATTTAAATTTTGACCCCTTACTTAGAAACCAACCTTAATTGTAAAACCATCTAACTCCAGTATTAATTAAAACCGTCATGATGGCATTAAAATCACATTTTTTATTATTTAAATAATTTTAAAACCACCTTACTAGAGTTTTTATAAAAATGTAATTTTGATGTCATCTTTAGCCTTATTTTATAAGGCTAAAGATGGCATAACAGTTTTTATTAAAACTTGAGTTAGGTGGGTTTACAATTAAGGTGACGATGTGTTAACAACCCAAAATAAAAAGTAAAGTTTTAACAAACTGTTATTGAAAAATTAATAATGTCCACGACCTTTTTAGTGTCAGTCATTTATAACTTTACAAAAATATTAGGTTGCACGAAATTCCGCGACCTAATCATAATAAAGCAAGTTTTTCGTCGAAAGCGCAACAACACTATTCGAGCCACCGCCGACTTGTTCTGATATTAATGTTGCGGAAAATAAATTAATTATCTGAGGCCCTGGCCTCTGTGCGATCCCATAAAATAGCCCGTTCAAGCAAATTAATGGCTTAGTCGTCGGCGTTTCGGCATCGAGTTCATTATTTCAAAATATATCAAATGGAGATCCTTTCTCTGGACTTATTCCTTCCGGTAAATAAAGTCATTAATTTTCTTATGTATGATGTTTTGTGGGCCTTCTTCGTAAGATTCTAATTCGGAATTATTCGTTCTTAAGTTTTTTTGGCACAATAACAAGTTTTTTGACACAATTAAACAAATGAAAACATAACTTTAAAATTTAAATACATATTCAAATTACTTACTATACAAAGAAGGTTGCAAACTCCAAACAAAGGTTTATAAGCTTCCGGTCGAAATTATTTTATCATAATCAAATAAAATAAATTTTTTACGAGACTACCCGAACAAGAACTGAGCTTACTTACTTGCTCAAAAATGTGGTAAACTTTTTACCTAAAAATGACTGTGGATCTGACTAAAAATGTGAAAAACTGTTAATAATAAAAAATGAAGGATCTTTAAAAAGTTTTAAGAAAATACCATATTACCTCTAAAAGTTTCGGAAATATGGCCATCCAAATCGGGTATTTAAGCAATTTTTAAAGTACCGCCATTTTGTAGTAGGTGAAGGTATTTACTTTATATTCTAGGATTGTAAAGTACTCGTCAGGAGCTTTAAAATATTGTCCCACAAGACCCTCTTTCCGTTCAATTATTTTTTACAAGATGGTGCCCACCCGCCATCTTGATTGTTGCAACCATCTTTTTTACGTCAAAAAGTAGTTTATATTCTCCCATTAGTCATACCCAAATTTTATAAAGGAAAAATTAGGGGTACAAAAGTTAGTAGGGCCAAGGGGGGCTATTTACGTCCACACTGTATTTACCGGAAAAATAAGGGATTCAGTAAAAAGTGGGACACAAGTGATATTTTGTTAAAATAAGAAATTAGTGCCACAATATTTAAATGTTTTCATATTTTATAAATAATTATATTTTTAAGGATTTAATTTTTATTTATAATTTTTATATTTTAATGTGAAGAAGAAGTTTAGTAATAGGTATTAATATTTTTATTTAAAATCCGACGAGCGCTTTCGACCTTAGCTAGGTCATCATCAAGCCGACACTAAAAGTAAGTTGATAAATAATTTGTACAAAACTATTTAGTAAAGATGGGTCCAAATGTAATTCATTCTGAAAGCGATGGCGCCAAGTACACAAAAATGATAAAGTAAAGAAACCCTTTTGTGAACAATGATTTATTGCAGCAAAAAATATTTAACCCAACGAGTTTCTAGTACCACGCCACGTGCCACCGGTTTTATAGTAGGCAGAGACGAAATGAGAGATTGTTTTGTCAGTAGGTGATACGTGTTTTAGCAATGTATTTTTATTATTTATCTAAAAATATGTAACTCGGCTCTGTCCGAGGCTATGTGCATTCGAAAAGGTTTGTTTACTTTATCATTTTTTGTGTACTTGGCGGCATCGCTTTCGGAATGAATTAAATATGGGCCCATCCATAACTTACTTTGAGTGTCGTCCTGATAATGACCCTGATGATGTCCTAGCTAAGGTCGAAAGCGCTCAACGGATTTTAAATAAAAATATTATATCTATATAAACTTTTTTTTATTTGTCGTAATGGTATACTAGCCAATGAACTTTAGTTTAACATATTTTATATTTTTAGGATTTTATTATTAGTAATTAACTTTAGCCTTTAGTTGAGTAATATGTACTATCAAATTGTTACCTATTTTTTAATTGTTACTTTTCTATGGAAGCCTTAAATATTTTTAAAACCATTTATTGTCGTTTTGCCGGCTGAGGATACATGAAAATTGTTTATACTATAGTAAAGTACATATTTGTTTATATACAGCATGTCTACTTAAGTTATTATTCTTTATAACAAGTTTTGCATGGTCTAAAACCTAAAATGCAATCCTTAAATATTATTTTTTGAAGTGGTATACAAGGTATGTTCAAAAAATCTTAATTTTACTTAAAAGAAAAGTACCCTTATTTTTTATAATATCGAAAATTTTTATAGGGAAAAGATGTTTAGAATTAAAAATGCCTTTTAAATATGCAAATTGGTTTATTTTAAAGAAAGACCTTTTTTAACTTTTTTCTGCAATACCGAGGGTTTTTGAGACTTTTCGGTATTTTAATAGTTCTTAAGCCTTCTTTACATATTACTTAAAAAAAAGTATGCACTATTGTACAAACTTAAAATCACATAAAAAAATAAAGAAAAAAGTTATTCTCAAAATAAAACAATTCTTCATTTTTAAATGGTATTTGACGTCCTGAAGATATTTTATTTATAAGAATTTTTAATATTATAAAAACTAAAGGTACTTTTCTCTTAAGCGAAATTTATATTTTTGACATTCCCCTTATACCACTACAAAAACTTAAAATCTTATTATTGCATTTTACATTCTGGACCATACAGAACTTTTTATAAAGAATAACTTTTTTGTAAAATTATTAATAAAAAGATTTCCTATGGTGCAAACTTAAGTAGACACGCAGTATATTTTTTAGTTATAATAAATATTTATTTAAAGAATTTAAAAACATAACAAGTTAACGGAATTTATACAAAATCGACAAACTACGCCATAAAAACGCTGGAATTTCTACTATCTTGATCTACGTGCACCATTTTTGCTGCTTCTGTTTACAGATTTATAGCAATTTTAGCAGATTTTAAAGTACTTTTCGAATACAAATATTACATTTTTGATACTTTTATAAATTCAGTCGTAATAGGTGTCTGGAATATTAATAAAATTATTTAAATTATTATTAATAAAAAAACAAAATAAGTGTCTTTGAAAGTTTTATTATTGATTGAACGACATTTTCGGAAAACTGGTCTCTTAGTCAAAAATTAATAAATACCAAATTCTACTTTGATTGGTATTATACAGGGCAAGTTATACCTAAAAATATGAAAAACACCCAAAAAAAGTACTTTTATTTTAAAAAATAGAACAGTATTGTAAAGGATTTAATTTAAGTAAAAGTTTAAAGTTAAAGCATGAAAGTAAAAAAATGTTTGTAACTGTAATAATAACTCGCCCCGTATAATATCAAAACGAGCAAAATTTTATATTTCTTAGTTTTTGACCATGCGACCAATTTACGTTTACACACAACACTAAAAAATGTTCCATTTATCCTCTTGAAACACCTATCCTGGGACACACTGTTTATTTTTAATCATGCAGTAATTATTGGTATTAATAAATGTAAACATTGTTCCTCATTAATACTTAGTAGGACAGATTAGATTATTAATTATTCGATAATTAATTAAATTATTAATTACAAATTGTATAAAACTATTTACAATTACGATCGAATTCATATTCAAGCCTTTGTGTGTGTCTGGGAAGGTGTTAGGCCTGTCTGATTGGTTTGGCTCCTTGCAAAAATTATTATTAAATTAGTTTTCACAAGTACTCTATGAAAATCAAGACTCAGATTGTAAATAAAGTTACATTTTTTTGGATTTTAAAGCAATTATGGCCGCCGAAACGAGTCTGGTATCAGACGAGTATTAATTATGAATTTTAAATAATATTTTTTAAATATACGTAAAAATCAGCACTGAGATTTTAAAAAAGTAAGTACTATTTTTAACTACCTTTAGCACCTGGTACCTGTAAATTGGCCGTCGGCTCAAGCTAAAAAATATGCATACACGCATGGTTTATACTAGCACTACATTATTTGATATATTTTATTTCTGAGAAAAATTTCTGGAAGCCCTGGGATCTTGCTTTATTACAATTCTTGGCCTAATGTTTAAAAAATGCATGTAAATCATTGTGGTAAACTTGTCCAACAAGAAAAGTGACGCATTTGCCCAGTCCGACACCCGGATGGATTATACGCAGCTTCCATATATGGCGGTATGAATATTAGTGGTAGTCTCGTTAAAAGAAACTCCTTAAAAAGGTTCTTATCAAAAAGCTTTTCATTACTGACCCAGGCACTATATTTATTATGGGAAGTCTTTACCAGAGTTTAATAACTAAGAATATGTTGTTAGAGTTAATTTGCTCTCTTGCGGCGCGTTTGAAAACGGCTTTGAACAGTGCCGGCAAGGTTGAGCCACTGTGTATCATTCGAAGCGAACGACTGCACAGTATAGAAAAGGATAACAGGCTTTGTTTTGGCCAGCAAGTGGTCGGAGGAAAGGCGGAGTAAATGGGACCTCATCGGAGCCGCGTCGTCGAGTGAATAAACTATTCGTAGTTGATAAAGTCTGTCTTTACTAGGGTAGGGCGGGGCTAGTTAAGCATAGAGGTAAGTTGGGCAATCAGAATATCTCAAAAACTACCGACCGCACGCGAAAGCATTAAATAGCATAAAGAAGGGGTTGCGTGAGGGGAACTCATTGTGCGACCACTAGTGGTGACGCGGCGAGCGAGAAAAGTATCCGTGCGCATTGTTTATTTTGTGATTAAAAGTAAAATAATTGCCGGAAAATTTTATCTGTGATAGTTAAATGTATTCCGTTCTCAATCAGGTAATTGTTAATCTTAAGTAAATTTATTGCAGTTTAATTATGTATAAAGATTTTGGATACAATTCTAACCGGTTTTCTAATAAATTTACTTTTCCTTTAAAATTTCAGGTTGGGGTTAGTTGAGCTACAGTTGCCCAACTAACCCCACGGTTTTAAGTATGAAATATATTTTTATTTTTGGGATACGGACTTATAACAGTAAGACTACTAGAGTCTCCTCAGGATTTAAAAAAGGCTGCAACCCGAACTTAGTACAAGAGAAGCAAAATAAAACTGCCTAAAAAGTTTAAAAAACGAAGATGAATTGATAGGTATTAAATTCAATAGTTCAAGCTAGGCACGTTGCTGTTTTATTAATGAGATTTGTTGTTTTGTCACTATAAGATTATAAATATAAAAAGCAAATTGTCAAAATGTATTTTTATTGTTAACGTATCTAACATTCAAGCCATGATTTGACTATACTTTCTAAGTGCTCCACTAGCCCCATACCCTTGCTCAACTTACCTCACCTATGGGGTACGTTGGGCATACTTGACTATCTACATTAAAATAGATGTAGCTCCTAAATTTGACTTATTACAAAGAAATTACTATGAACACTATTAATAAGGGATAAATTGCTAATCCATCAGTATGCATTATAAGCCATTAAGACTTATTTTTGAGGAGCTACGAGTATAATAGATCAAGTGAAAAATTGCTCAACTAGCCCCGCCCTACCCTACTATTTTAATAGAACTCGCGTCTTTTTTTATTAATTTGAAAAGAGGCCCTTTTTAAATTTACTCTGTGCATCCAACACAGACAATGTTTTTGTGGAAATTATTTTTTTTTATTAAGCAGCACTTTTTAGGAAGAGGCGCACTTGTTTTTGTAAAGTTAATTAATAAAAAGTTTCCCGTTTGGTTAGAACTTTCAAAGAGAGACGCTATATTTTTTGTACGCATTTTCATGATTTGCCACATTTATTTAGGGATTTTCTTAATGTTAGTGAAGTGGTAGATAATACATCTTTTAATATTGTTGGGATCCGGCTGGTAGCCGCAATTACTTTGCTTTTTGTAACAAAAATAACTTTAAAATTTTTTAATTTATAGTAATAAAATAAAATTAAATGTTGCTTTATAAAAAAAAATTATAAAGTTAGTATTTTAATTTAGATCTTTTAAGTAGGTATTAAATTTTTTTCAAATTTATATTTTGTTCAACGATTTATTGGTTTTATGGTATTTTAAGTCTGATTTAAATCTGGCCACACCGTATAACATACAAATTACAAATGATAAGAGTTATTAAAATAATTTAAACAATTACCGCCCTAAATTCACATAAGTTAATAAAAATGTTCACGCAACGTTCCGTGACCATTTAGGGTAAAGCTGCCTATTTAGATTTTTTGACTTGAACATTCAAATTGCTTTTAAGAAATCAGATTGCATATTAAATAGCAAATTTAAATATCAGGTTTACATCTTAAAATCCTAATATGAGAAGTTAGACATATAAATTAATAATATCAGGAAATTACATCGAAAAATGAGTAATAACTTAGGGTTTCAATTAAGTTAAAAATATAATAACAAATAAATTGCTTTGTAAATTAAATTTTATAAATTCATAAAAATATTGATTTTTATAAATTTTCAGATCTTCAATTAACGGCACATAATAGCACAAGTTGAGCAAAACCCGGCACAACAGTTTAATTTTCTACTATGCAAAGTGCCAGTAATAACTCTATGGTATATTTTAGCCTCAAATATTTTAATAATTGATTTTTAATATTTTTCTGATTTTTCATTAACGGCACATGATAAGCACAACTTAGCACAATAGTTAAATTAAACATAGTGCAAAGTGACTGTGCTAACTTGTCACAAAAAATAAGTTTTTTTTTTCAAATTTTTATTAGTCCAAGCTGAGCACAATAGTTAAATTCGCTGCTATGCAAATTGGCAGTGCTAACTCGTTATGATTTTTTTATTCTTATATTTTCAAATCTATTATTAGCGACCCATAATAGCACAAAGTGAACCCAACCCAGCAGAATAGTTTAATTACGGTTTTGATACGAAAAACCACCTCTATTTTCTTTATTTTATTTCTCAAGATGCATAAATAAACTTTTTTAGCGGCAGAGAACAGCAACCGCACAAAAATCCATTTATTCAAAAAGGCAGAGCAAAGTTAGTCGACATATTATGGTTGCTATATTATTACCAGTGCATATACGATTAAATAAAAAAAAATGATGTTTCCACTGAAAAAATAGTTATTTATTAATACAAGAAAAAAATCTAGATTTTAGCTCGAGGTTTTGTTGACTTCCGAGGGAAAGTGGAGGGAAACAATAAACCATGAGCTAAAAATCTAAAATTTGTATCCGTGTACAATACAATATTTTTTGAGCATTAAAAGAACGACGCCTTATTATTAAAAAAATATAATATTAGAGTCAAAAAATTATTTATGTAAAATTTGAAGTTAAAACTGGTCGACTGGTATATTTAAAACACAATTAGACCTTCCATTACTATGGAAACCCTTAAGGAAATTATTTAGTATCTGTCAATGTAATTTTGTAATTTCACGGATTGGAATTAAAAAGTTGAAACTAAAAGCAATCGTTTAGTAGTTATTTAGAATATTATTCAGATAAAAAATATCTGACTGGACTTTCAATATAAGGTAAAGGCAAATTCTGTAATATAAATAAAATTATTCTTAATTTTAATATTTACCTGTACTTACATGTATAGTAAGAACATTTTAAAAGCGCAAATTCGGTGCCCTTTGAAAATAATACAAAAAACATAAAAAGGCCGCCTGCAATCAGACTATTTTATACAAAGGCGCCGCTATCCTTTAAAGCGACGCGCCGATACACTAAGGGATAGAAATCCAAAATTTTGGCCAAAAAGCAACTTTGAAATTTTAATGGCTCATGCTGTGTATTTCAAAGTAGACACTCTAAACTACATGTACGCAAAATTATAAAAGGATTAGACGACTTCTATTGGGGTAATAGGAAACTTGAAAATGTATTTTAAGTAAACATAAATATACAAAATGTAATCTACTTAGTTTATTATTAGCCTTGTTTACTAAAAAAAGTAAAAAAAATTAAATAATAAGAGATACTGTTGTGTTTCCGATGCAGTCTCGCGAAGTCTCGCTACTTTTGTCAAAGATTTTTTTACCTTTTTCTTTATCAGTTTTTGTACTTACAATTACCTTCCTACTTTTTGCTACTTCTAAGTGTAAGGACAGATAGAAGATTTTTTTATAATTTACAAGGTTTTCCATTTTAAAATTTAATACGTTTTGTCCTACACTGTATATCCTAAAAGATAAAAGCATTCTGATGAAAGATATGGATTCTACAGAATCTACCCAACAAAACAGTGTTTTTTATTTATTTTATACGTTAAGAAATAAAAAAAAGTTGGGAAGATGTATCTCTATTACGCTTCGAAGAATAATTTAAAATTATTTTTCAGATTTGGATGGTCATATTTCCGAACCGAAAATGTAGTATTTTTTAATGCATTTTAAAGATTTTTTTGGTAGTGATATAATATTCAGGGTATTCCATTTAAAAAATCATACCTATTGTCGTACCCTGTATATAATATGAGATAATAATCATCGAAATAATAATTAGAATACTACCGAATTAACATTTTAGTTTATTTTGTACAATAAAAAATAATAATGTTAAGGGGGTGTAAATTTATAATAACATATAATAAGTTTTAGGTTTCCAAAAGCATTTGTAATAAGTTATAATATTTTTTCAGTAAAAAGCACCTTATTTTAAGTTAGATTGGTAAGTTTCAGAATTTTGACCAAAAAATTAATTTCTATCCCATAGTGCGATGACCAGCTGCATCAACCGGGATATCATAAAAGAAATATAGCAAAGGCGGCCGCGAAGACAAGCATGCAGATTTATTTGCTTTAAACTTTCTTGTGATTTTTTTCTTATCAAAGAGCACCGAATTTACATTTTTAAACTGTTCCTTCTATATGTATGTCCAGGAAAAAAGTAATTTTATAAAAGAATCACATTTTAGTGCCTGTTAACAAAGATACTATGTCAAATTTTTTTTCCGTCACGGAAAAAATATATTTTGATAGTCACACTGTAATTTAGAATAATATGTTGTTTTAAAAATTATATTGCATAATATTGGAAAGTAAAATTGCACCTGCAAGTGATTTACTTTTTTGTCAATAGGAAAAAATACCATAAATTACACTTTAATATTTTTATCATAAATAAACGTATAAAAATAAAATATAGAATATCCCGTTGACAAATAATTAAACAACGTAGACTAAGCGACAACAGTAGTTCGATAAGTAATTAGTTCCTAGTATGAAATATCTGTGACATTAATACTTGCAACAACATTCGGAATCAGCGCCGCTCTAACTCTGATTTATGGCACATAGTGATTAAAAATGCATTAGTCAGACGTTAAACTATGATACATTTACCTGTCAACACTGAGCAACGAATTTTTAATACCAGTGGAATAAATTAAATCACCTGAATATACGACAGCGTGTCAGTTAGGATTGCTTAAAAAGCGCTAACTTAATAATTTAGATCTATTTCCATGATTAATTATTAAAATTTTTGTTTCATAGATATGCTTTATTTGGATAGACGTATTTGCAAAATATTAGGTATTAATCGGCATTATCAGAGTTTTAGAAAAATTGTCCTCGGTTGTTCCTGTGCTGTTTACAAAACAAAATATTATTAAAAAAAATGATTTGGTATGAGGATGCGACATTGAAGTCAAACATCGATGATGGCGACATCGAAGGGTGATCATCGATGGTAACAATACATCTAACAAGTAACATCAGTGTTTTATAAACATCGATGATCGATAGTCCAAGGATAAAAATTTAAAAAAATAGCATTCCATAAATTTTTAAATTAAATTTTTAAATTTTTACTTTCCATGCATGATCTGCTTTTAAATACAATTTTCTAACTCCTCACTGATGCCTGTAAAATAAAAACAAATTCAACAGTTTAAAAAAACAACCTAAATGGCGTTGCGGCATTTTTTATTAAGGCGCCGCCAAATAGCAACGACACGTCATCTTCCAAACGTCGAGCATTACCACAAAGGAAATTACACGGCCTTTTGTTTTGTGAATCCTCTTTAAAATTTAACTTCTGCTATAACTTGGCAAATATCAGGTTATAACAAACATACTTTTTTGGCCTCGTGTCAAATCTCTGTACTGGCTACGATATTTTGTGGTAAAAAGCGTTTTGAAACCAGTTTACATTCATTAGCAACGCTTCGCTAGTAATCTTTGTTTAGTTCAAGCGGCAAGCAGCAGGTTTTTTTGCTCACTCATATTGCAGCCACCTTTATCTACCGTCCAACGAAACAACATCGTATGTGTATACCGGGTAATGTATCGCCGGGCGGGACATAGGAAATCCCATGTAATTTTTAATGGGGTCAATTATTGGCTCCCCTAATTATTTTAGAGAAAAATTCTTTTTGAAGTTTATTGAAGAGCATGCAAATCTACGTCCATGATAAAAACTTTAGATTTTTCGGTTAACCCGTTTGCTAGTTAGATGCTACTATATTTTTAAAAATTGTTACATTATTATCGCCTCTTATTTATGAACAACAATAAAAATACCAGTTAGCGTGACATTACGTTGTCATTTTGAAATTTAGTGCTTTGTTATTATCAAAAAATGGTACAGTGAAAAGATTAAAGTTTTATTTATACAAACGAATTAAGTTAAGTTAAACTAAACTAGAGTAACAAATTTCAAGAACTTATGACATTAAATTGACAATAAATTATTAATATTATTACAATAATTATTATGTTGGAAATAAACTTAAGATTTAGGAAATTTTCAAATATTCCTCCATTGACTGCTAGACAATAACCCAGACGTTCATAAAATTGTCTTCTTACATTGGCTAACCGGTAAATTGAAATTTTATTGCATACTGCAGAAATAGCATTTTTTAATATTATTATTGTATAAATCGGTAAAGTATGGTAATTTTCTAGAAACTGGCTGCAACTGCGATTTATGACAGAAATTTGGATATTCGAGGCGCTGATATGTCTGGTCATACGTTCTTCGAGATATCCATCATCAAAATTGATATTTGAACTAACCTTATTTTCACCTAGTACCCCTTCTTGTACACAATTCTTGATTTGCTAGTGTCACACAATACTTGATTTTCACCTTGTAAACCCCAGCTTCTACGTTTTTACATTATTTTTGAATTAAACTGCGTGGCTTTTCTTTGATAATCCGGCAACCATACATACACATAGGGCTTCATGGCAAACTGGGATTAAAATGATTCAAAGTATAGCTATGCAGTTTAATGCAAAAATAATGTAAAAACGTAGAAAAACGGGGTTTTAAAAGGTGAAAATCAAATATTGTGTGGACACTTTAGCTTTAAATCAAGAATTGTGTGCAAAAAGAAGGGGGAATATAGTGAAAATAAGCTTAGTTCAAATTTGAACTTTGATGATGGATATCTCGAGAACGAAACGCGACCGCCAAATAATTCTTTCAGATTCGTGATCAGCGCCCCAAAAACCCCCGTATACCAAATTTCGTCAAAATCGGAGTTGCAGCCGGTTTCTAGAAAATTACCAAAAGTATATTTCAAGTAAGGGTTTTAGTAAGACAAATAAAAAAATTACTTAATCATTTAAATTTTATCTTTTTTATTTTTTTTGCATATATGTCGATGTTAAAAGAAAACATTGATGTTAACATCAATGTTTTTGATACCAGACCATCGATGGCAAAACATCGACTATCGATCAACCTAACATCGATGTTTTCATACCATCGATGAACATCGCTCATCCCTAATTTGGCAGGAAAAATACAATTTTATTTAAAAGTTTTTAAAACCCACTAAATACATTTTATCATGGCGATTGCGTCGCTATTTATACATTATATTATAACTTTCAAATATGCAAACTGGTTTATTTAAATGAAAAAGCTTTTTTAACATTTTTTCTGCGATAACGAGCGTTTCTGTGATTTTTGCTGTTTCGAAAGTTCTTAAGCTTTCTTAACATATTACATTTCGAAATAAGTATCTACTAATGAACAAATTTTAATTTTCACCCTTAACGCATAAAATTTTTTTCTTACAAATAAACAAGTTTTATATTTAATGGTTTTTTAAATCATAAACAACTTTTCTTTATAAGAATTTCCGATATTATCAAAAATAAGGGTACTTTCCTCCTGAGCAAAATTTATATTTTTTGACATACCTTGTATCTAATCTAATGAGAAGTTAAAAAATATTTTTATTTTAGAAAAATGCAGTGGCGTACCATTTTTTTATTAAAAATATTAACCTTAAACCCCTCATGGAGGACACTTGTATGCCAAAAAATGGGTTTTTGGTGCATAGAAAGCGTCCCCCAAATTTAAAAGAAAATCTGAATTGGTATAAAAGTTATTACCAAAAACAATAATTTTTTAAAAATTTTGACACCCTGTAGCTCGAAAACCAAGACGTTTAAGAACAATGCTATATAAAGTTTTTTCATATTTTTTAATGTAGAATTAGCCCTAAAAGTTTATCGGATAAGTTGTGAAACACCCTGTATACTGTTTAAATATAGTATTACTGCAAATTATTGTCTGCTTATTTAATTTTCAAACAACCTTACACATTAGTACATCTTTTTTATTAGGTATAGTGTGGCCCTGCACAGTAAATCCAAAAATTTTATACCCCAAGCCAAGCGACTTTTCAGGATCGTAAAGAAAACTATATCGTGTATTGATTACCGAATAAAAATACTTCCTACTAACTTTAAAGCCCTCAAATATCAAATTTTATTTTGTTATTTCCCCAAAATTAAAGATACATAATATGCCTATGTATATATTTTTTATGATATCTTTTTTTTCAGGTACGTCATTAAACTGCCAATAATATTTGTAGAGCTTAAATGGGTAAGTTAAAAATAAAATTGTTAGCATTTTAATATTTTAGTCTTTATAAAGCTTAAACTTTTATTTAAAAGTGATTAAAAAATTAAGCTAAATAAATAATTTAAGCATGTATAGTTTGACATCGCTTTTGTCGTGCGGGTGTATCAGTTATTTACCGACAAACTATTGTTATTAATTTTAATTTTACACTGTTTAGTTACACTTTTTAAATACAACTTGTAAGATGGCTAAAACGGGTATACTGGGTTAACAGAGTTGGGTCGAATACTGAAAATTGGAATTCGAATACGAATGCGAATACCGGAAAAAAAATCGAATACGGAATATTGGAATACTTGGAAGAAAAAAAGTATTCGAATACTCGGTATTCACGAACACCCGGAATCGGTATTTGAATACTACAAACGAAAAACAAGACTAATGATTAAAAATTTAAAGAGAATAAAAAAGGTCCTCACCTCATTTTTCCTACTGTACCCTTTTCCCTTTTAGTATACTACTTCATGACAATTTTGGTACTCGAATACTGCTTACACATTCCAGTATTCGAATACTCAAAAAAGTATTCGTCGAATACTTCAAAAGTATTCGAATACAGAATCCCGAATACTAACCAAAAAGTATTCTGCCGAATACCGAATACCAAACACACAAATGTATTCAAATACTATTCGATTACCGACCCTAAATATTCTGAATACTATTCAGAATACTGAGTATTCGAATACGACCCAACTCTGTGGGTTAGTAAAAAGTACTGCAACTTCTAAATATCTTAAAAACCGCTAAAGCTACAGATTTCAAATTAGGTATTTAAAAGATATCGGGCATGGAGAATTTAACACTAATATTGTCACCGTTGCCAGATTTGCCGGCTTTGTGCTAAGCGTATTTTTTTATGGAATGCCCCATTTATTTTCATTACAATTATTTGCGCATCCTAAATTTAAAGTCCACAAATACTTAAAATTCCGTTTTACCTAGTTGTTAACATTATACCACATTTTAGGTAAAAGGTTTATTTGCGCTTAAAAATTCCTACCCTAGAAGCCAACCATAATTGGCAAATCAAGCTTGTAAACACATTATTAAAGCCGCTTTAAACCGCTTAAATACATGCAATAGAGAATTATTGCACAGTAAAATAGGGCCAGGCACTAATAATACCGGCCTTATTTTCACATCTGAGCTTGCGCAGATGCATGGTAGGATAAGGACTCCCTTAATAAGTATAGTGCCCGGCTTTATTTATATCGGTTTTAGGTCGTGCCTTATTCTGGTCTTATTTTAATTTCGGATCTGTTTGTGTAAACCGAACGGCTGCCGAGCACAGAATCGAAAAGGTTTTAGAAGTAAAAATACTTAAAACCTTGCTTTTTCAAATGTATTTCTTTAATTTTGCAAAAACAAACCCTACAACACAAAACAATAAAGAAAAACTACTCCCTCTTTTTTTAGGGTTAATGTTACTGTCAACATGATTTGCAATAATTCTAAATATTGGGTACAAGCACTGTTTAAATAAGGCCAGTATTAATAATTCCCTAGCTTAATAAGGCAACTTACAATAATACTCTAATATCCTAAAATCGGTGGCTTAGAGCCATTTTTACTAAGTACACCTTTTTGTGTAGAAAGCCTTGGATTTACCTAATTGGCACATTTCAACCCAAAGTGCAATGACAAAGCAAAAAGGTTATGACAAATAGCCATGAGAAAAATGAATTTAAACGTCTTTCATTTTTTACAAATTCTCAGGGCAGAGTCAAAGTTTGCACAATCCTATTTATAAGCATTACTTATTCTTTTAAATGAAACAAGGGGGCTTGTTAGCATATCCTAAAAGAGGATTTTAATCCAAATAATTTGGTACCACATAGGCGTTATTTCTAGTAAGAGATGTTTTTCAAAACACATAATAAATTTATAATGTTGCCATAAATCAATATTATTATTTTGTATAATGGTTAATTTAAAATCATTTTTTGGATACAAACCATTTTAAAATGGCACCTATATGGTACTAAATTATTTGAAATAAAATGCTCTTTTAGGAAATGCTTCGTTCCTTAAAAAAAATAGTATGACCATAAATAGGATTTTGCATACTACGCTCTGAGAAGTCGTAAAAACAAAAGACGATTGATTTTATTTTTCCATGGCTACTTGACTTAAAATTAACCCATTTAGCTTATTAGTTGCACTTTGGATTTAAAAAAAAATTGATAGCCGAAATGTTAAAAAATAATGACATGTAAGGTGTTATTGTATTCAGAATGTCATATTATATCGAAATAAGATTAAATATACTGGTGGTGCCATTTAAAATTTGAAAGTAGCAGTATATTTTGGTTAAACTCGAAGTGTGGGAAAACGTGAATAGATTAATTAATCCACAATTATGACAAATAATGATATACCAAGTTTGATTTTTTTATCCTAAAAGGTAAAAGATGTATAAGGTGTGAGAAACACCCAGTATATCGATACAATTTTTTGAGGACCCCGATATAAGTGTTGTTAAATACACACATACATATTTACGTAGTAAATAAGTCTCATTGTATTTAAAGTAATGCAATACAACTAAATATTATGTCAAACCATTTTTTTTTAATTCTTAAAAAAGTCCATAAAACCTTAAAGTCTTACGTACGGTGGCTATTATACTGCAAATGTTAAATATATTTAAAACTAGGACTGGCAACCGAAACCGGTTTTTCGATTAACCGGTTTTCGGTTAACCGTTTTGGCCAAAACCGAAAACCGGTATTTGAAAACCGGTTTTCGAATATCGGTTAATGGGTTTTCAAATACCGGTTTTTGAATAATCAGTTTTCGAATACCGGTTTTTGGATAATCGGACCAAAATCGAAAAGCGGTTCTTTGAATATCAATTAATAGGTTTTTGGTTGATTGCGGTTTATATCTAAAAAAGAAAAACCGTTCGGATATTGGTTGACAGATTATACAGGGTGGTTCATTTAACCTTAGACAGGCAAATAACCAGAAAACGGCGCATTTTAGAAGAAAATGTTTCTAGTAAGAATTGTTTGAAATAAAGGGGCAAATTTAATGATATTATTATTCAAAAATTTAATATATCGGGATTCTTGCGATTAAAATCGGTAATGTCAATAGCATGTCGGTAGCACTATATTTGCGGTCATCCAGAAATCCCATGTTGACAGACTTAATACAATTTTTCTTATAATATACGTGGTGCCAGCTCGCTACTTGCAGTATGTTGAACACTAGTAGGTAAAAGTTAGACAAAAAAAACATTCCGGATAGGGTGACTAATCGAGCTTGCTTAGGGGCATGACGTATATAACAAATATGTACCAAAAACTACAACTTACTATAATAATACACTAAATTAAAATTTAAAAATCACCACTTTTCCTTTTCTGTTTTTTTATTAACCATTAAACCAAGAAAAACACCGAAAATAGAATACCAATTTAAAATAAAGAGGAAAAAATAAATTATGTATGTATGTATGGAATTTTTACATCACCTTTTAGAATCTTGCATTTTATTAACAGAGATGTTATATTTTTATTCTTATTTATATTTAACCAATTTCTTTTGAGGAATATTCTAGGATGGATAATGGTTATCACTTAACACCACAGCTCATGTGCAAATTCGTAGTCAACGCAAAAACGATTAATAGAGAATAATTACTTTCCGATTTTCTGTTAACTGTGGTTAAGAAAAGCCTTTTTCAGTTTTCAATTTTAAAGACCGCTTTCAGTTTTCGGTTTTGAAAACCGTTTTTAATACCGGTTTTTAAATATTCGGTTAACCGGTTTTTTTCGGTTTTTGCCAGCCCTGTTTAAAACCGCTAAAACGACATTTACCAAATTTGATATCTAAGGTGCTTTGGGCAAAATATCGACATTGTTGCCAGATTTTTAGTTTTTTGCTACACATGTCTTTTCAAGTTTTTAAATAAAATGCCCCATATATTTTTATTGCATTAAATTGGACTGATCAAATTTAGTAAGTTTCTAAATTTTTAGAAATATGTCTTTATTAGTTGCTTAGATATGATACTTTCAGCAAAAAAATAATTTAAGGCCTATATATATTTAAAACCGCTAAGCTTTGTTTACAAATTGTGGTATTTGGGTTCTCTTGACATGCCTAACTGATCAGTTATATTAGCATTGTTGCCAAATTTTAATAGAATTGCGGTGTTGTCATTTATCGGTAAGTCGTGAAGATTAAATTTTGTAAATTTAGAATCTTACCACAGTTGGTATGCTTCTTTTATTGCAAGTAAAATAAATTGGACATTTTATTTAAAATACAAAATATATTACATGTAGCGCAAAACTGGAAAATCTGGCAACAATGACAGTATTACTGTTCAATTCTACTTGCCCAGAAACCCTTAAATGCCAAAAATTGTAAACGCAGCTTAAGTGGTTTTAAAGATGTTTGAGCACATCTGAACTTTTTACTTAAAATGTAGTAAATGTAGTAAATTTGAAAATGCAGTAGTAGGAAATGTAGTAAATGTAGTAAAATGTAGTAATGTAAAATGTCTTATCTTAGCAGCTTGTAAATATGAAATTTTAAAAATGTGTGGACCTATTAAATTTGCGCAATTTATTGCAACGCAAATAAATTGGACATTTCATTTAAAAAAATTAAAAGGTACGTGTAACACAAAACGGGGAAATCTGGCAACCGTGCTGATATTACTATTAAATTTTTTATGTCCAATACCTTTCAATTACTACAATTACCAAATTTGGTAAATGTAGCTCTAGCGGTTTTAAAGATATTTAGGAGTTGCAGTACTTTTTACTAACCCAGTATGTTAAATAACGATTTAACAAAATTTCACTTTTGTATCTCAAAGAGTAAAAATATTACAAGAGCAAACCACGTCTAAGAAACACCCGGAATACTAAACCAAGTATTTCAGTAAAGCCTTTGGCCTGGAATTTTCTATTTATTTTTAAAATAAAATTTGCCATTACTACAACGCTCAAACTTTATATCCAACAATTTTAAGTTTTATCGCGAATCACTTTATTTTAATAGAATTTTCATGTCTGTTACGGAAATAAGCTTAAATTTTTTTGTTACGCTATCAGAAATTTTATTTATATCTGTCCAAACTGGAACACTATTTTAAATGTATATAAAAGTTTGCGACACCTACACTTTGAGCATTTTATATTTAAAAAAAAAACTAGTAAGTAACTATGGTTACTAACTTTTTAAGCCAATAAAACCCAATTTTTTCATGACGGGAAGAAAATTTGCCATTTTATTTATATTGACAGGCAGTGGCGGCTCGTGGCAAAATATTATAGGTGTTCTGCAATTAAACTAGTCAAATAAATGGAATAATATACTCGCGGCGCATTCACCATTTTATCGAAATTAATCCTAAGTCGATATTCAGTTACTAGGTTTCATCTTTATTTACCATCTTAAGAGGTCATTCTGCATTTCTTTTGAGCAATCTTTAAAAACTGTGGCCTTTTCTTGTTCATTCAAAGTTGCATCTAGCTCAGCAGAAAAGTTTATCAGTCCCCGAAATATTCCAGGATTTGTAGAAGTTTCAGTTTCTGTCGTGCCCTCTAAGTGCTAATTCGAAGGAACCGCAAAATTTTATACAATTTATAATTTTGAATAAAATATATCTGTTATTTTTTTACTTTCTCATTGTGTATCTGGATATTTTTCCAATATGCAGTGTCCAGTTGAGCTCTTGTGTTAACGGTCCCCAATACAGCATATTCCATCGCATTATGAGGATGATTCTTCGAACTATCGTGTTTCTTTATTTTTTCCGATAAATGAATCAAGTCTCTTACACCAACTTCTGACCATGTCTTATCGCCTGCAAAAAGTACACATGGAAAGGAAAAAAGGGCACTTTTCCTATTACATCCACAAATCCAGTCATTTCGGGAATCTCTATTGTCTCTACTGAAATGACGCGTATAAGGTTTTCCTCCGCTAACACAGGTTACTTCAATCACGATGTCCGGTAACGGTCTACCACTAGTTTTTAGTTCAAGTTTCTCTTCATATGAGTATTTAAAAAATCGTTTAACGTTTACTAAATTATGCACCACATCCTATAAAATATCTATAAACACTAAACATACAACCAAATACGAATAAAAATATAAAATTGTCGACTACCACACGCGCGATATAAAAAATGTCTAAATAACCTGTAAAGTGCTACCGCGAATGCCGCACACAATAACCAAAATTTACGTATTTTCGCCGACGAATTTTGCCCAACGACAAGTGCATTCGGCATAGAGGAAATTAAAACAATCGTGCGGCGCACCGAAAAGAGTCGCTCAGTTTAGTCAATGCAATAACGTCGCGAGAGACTGAGTATTATTTAAGAGGGTCCACTGCGCAGTAATCTATGATGCGTCGTCACTGGGTGAAGATGCGTGTGAATATTTAATTAATTTTGAATGTTATGAAAAAATACCAAGCAGCTTAAAAATTCTGGTGGTTCTGCAGCACTGCAGCTCTCATGCACCAGCCGCCCCTGTTGAGAGGTACTAAAGTATAACTTTTTATCCTAGTAAAAAAGTAAATACTTTTTTCTCGGATGTACATACATGTAAGTAAAGGTAGAGGTGAATATTTAATTTTAGAACATTTTAATATACAAAACTTACATTTTCTTTATATCAAAAGTTATTTTTACCTTTATATTATTTAGACTAACTATTAGGCAACCACAGTTTCAAATTTTTAATTTAAATCCATTAAATCACAAAATAACATTAAGTGGAGCGCCTGGGGGTTTACACTGTGGACTCCACCAACAGTGAATAAATTAGTATGAAACCTGTTTGATAAGGTAAATTAAAACGTTTACTTATTAAAATTCCGTGTTTTTTTAATATAAAGTATGGGTTTTTAAGTGTGCAACAAACCTAATCTTTTTTATTTATAATTTTTTAGAAAACTTTTTATATAAAAGTTAAAGCCTGATCCCAAACCATATTATAAGAAATTGTCAGTTTTGTTAAAAGTCCAAGGATATACAAGGTACGTCACAAAATTAAAAACTGCATAGAAGTAGAGTGCCCTTATTTCGAAAAATAGAAGTTATGCCCAAATACCAATACTCTTCATTTCTTTAAGTTCTGATCCAATAATGTTTTTAAAAACTAGTCCTAACACTTGGGAACATTTTAAGATATTTTCCAAAAATTACTTAACTAGTACCAAATGGCAAAAAAGTGTAAAAAAGCAAAAGTTGGGCTATAAGGATAAATGGGGTTAAAATCCAAAAAAAAAAAAATAAATAACGCCCTTTAAAAATTAAAAGGTTAATAAACTTATTTTATGAATAATATTTGCAGTAAATTTTGTGCCAAAGTTAAGTTTAAAAACTTTGGAAATATACAATGCGCGATAAAAGAAAAATATTAAAATGTAAAATTTTTAACACCCTGTAGATTAAATACAAAACAAAAAGAAATGCTAACTAGATTTTTTTCTGTTACAATAACAATCGGTGAGGATCCAATATTATTAGGTATTGCTGCTGTGTCAACTATTAACTTAAAAGAAATATTTTGTTCCTTTTAAGTTTATAAGTGCTAATATTGTTAATGTGCAGATATCGAATTAAGTAAAAATATGCTTTTTAAAATGGGCCAAGAGAAATTTCTTACAAATCAAAAAAAAAAACTGTGACTGTACGAAATATTGATAAAGATTTTCGATCTACAGGGTGTTAAACAATGGATATTTTTTTGTGGTTTTTGTACATTTTTAATGATATTAAATTAAACTTTGGCACCAAGCTTACTACGACTTTTATGTTACAGGGTGTTATTTTTTCGGGTTTTGACCCCTTTTATTTCTTTAGAACTTTTTCTCCAACGCCACTGTCTTTTTAATTCAAATATTTTTGCCCCATCCATTACGCAAATTTTGGATTTTCACACTTTTTGTATTTTGAACTAGTGAAGTAAAAAATGTGTTAAAATGTTCCGTCACAGAAAAAAATCGTTTAATATACACGGAAAAAATTTTAGATTTAAGCTGAATTTATACATTGATATTTCCGCTACCGATCGCCGTTTGACGTTTTGGTTTCTGATGTTTTATAAAAACGGTAAACAGAAACTATAAATTGACAAATGCAAGGTTGTTGTTTCATCTTTTAACTAAAAACGTCAAATAGCAAACGGAAACAAAAACATCAATTTATAAATCCAGCTTTAGTTCACGAACACAACCTTGAGCTTAAATCTAAAACTTTCCCTTGTATAATAACTACTTTTATTGTAGTATCTCAGGTTAGAGACTTTTAAACCAATGTAATACATTTTTTATTTAGCTTTTTTCTCAATTTAAAGTGCCCAAATTACAAGTATGTAAAAATAAATTATTGGAGAATAAAATAAATATATTTATTGATAAAATTATTAATATAAACGGCGTTGAATTATTTTATCAGGTTATGTAAAAGATTATTATAAGAATAAATTTACAAAGTTGCTTTAAAACCAACTCTTATTTCTCAAAAGATAAAAGTTGTTGGATGTACGATCAAGCCGATTTTTTATTTCAGAAATTTTTTATGAAATAAAACTTTAAATTATTTATTTGGTCTTTTAAAAAATTGTTAGTTATATTTTCGAGTGGTTAGCCCTCTTTGGAAAAAAAAAACAAAACAAATTTTAACAAAGATATTTACATCTGCGAACGACCAACAACAAAAGTTGAAACTTGACCAAGTCAAACAATAATTTAAACTTGGCGTTAGCGTTTATAAATGGTTACAAATTGTAGCCATTTGTGACTAACAATAAACGCCATAAGTCTAACTTTCAAATGGAAACTGCAGCTGCAGCGACACTGTACCCTTTTAAGCCATTTTTTGTTGTTAAAACGGTTCAAAACATTTTAAAAACATTACATTTTCTTGTTAAACAGTGACGTCATGTACGTCGCGTATTCAACCGTGTTTAAATACATCCCGGACAATGGTTTGAAAACAGTATAGTTATCTTTGTCGGGCGGGCGTATGCATCGAACTTTGTTTCGGTCATTTTTCGTAAACTTTTTACGTGGCTGTACATAGCAAGTAAAAAGTGTTTATATTTGGTGTAAACAAAAGTCCATATTACCCGTAAAAATAAAAATCATAATCATAACCTAAAAGTTTATTGGGCTGTGTTTAAAAACATACATTTTCTTGATTCTCATATTTATATTGTCATTTTCAGATACGGTTTAAACCACTGAGACGAATACGGTTAGCAAGAAAATTTGACTTAACTCTTTAACTATTTTTCTAATTTGGTGGTCAGCTGTCACATTGACAAAAGTTGTCACTGATATTTCAAAAATAAAGACTTTGCTTATCGTTTTAAATTGTATTGAGTTGGCCGCAAACAGCAGATTTTTGTCAACCTGTTATTGGTTGTATTATAGTCACAACCAATGACAACGTAGACATTTATAGGTCAGACCGAATAATCGGATCAAAAATCTGATGTTTGCGGCCGGCCTTAGAATAATCCGGACGGTTTAGAATTTAGGAGGGGAGTCGGACTTTGGGTCCTTACTGTATAGATATATCGTCAAAATTCGACGTGATAAATCTAGTATTGTTTATTTAGACTTAAGATTATCACTGTATAATCTTTTGTTGTTCTGTGGTTTAGTTATCGTCCTAAAATAGTGAAATATTATACTAAACTGTTACAATTTTATTCTGTTAATTTGATTTTTAAAGTTTGTTATTCTACTATACAAATACATTCTCGTGCAGGCCCCATTTTCGTGCCCCAAAAACTTAAATTCTACTTAAATTCCAACAATCGTTCCAAATAAATTGCTTTATCATGTTATTTACTACGTTGGCATGTTCCCCGGAAAACTTCGCTTAAGAAATTGTTCGTTTATAATCTTTAATTTAATAGAAAATCGCTGCAGAAATCTTTTTCCAAACGATCCGCTTGCATTTCATTCGTAAAAGTTTTGATATTACCGTTATATTTTTATTTTAAACTTTAAGTCGATTTAAAAATTATTAATAAATAATTGCCATTTAAATATATTTTTTTACAAGTTATGGAGACATTAAAGGGTTGTTATTAAAAATATATGTATTAATATTTCAATATGAAAGGTTTTTAAAACTATATGACTTTCAAAAGACTAGGTTTCAATATGGAATCTCGAAAGAAACCGAATCAAGTAGATTTTCTTGCCAATTGGTCTTTAAGTAAGCAAATAAAATTCGGAATATTTAAACACTTTTAATTTAAGTTTTTAGGGCATTTCTTTTTTTTCGTGAATATTGTAAATTTAACGGTATTATTATTTCTTTTACTTTCTAGAAAACTCTTTACCCTGGTTATGATATAAATAGCTACTTTCTCTGAGCTGCCTCCTTCATCCCATTAATTTTTAAGCTTCGGTATTGTGACGTATATTTTTGATAAAGGACCACTTTACGTCCCTAGAACTTATATACCACTAACCAGAACTATTTTTTAAATCATTGATCCGGTGGATAATAAAAACTATTTTTGCATTTTTTAAACTAAACTAACTTAATTGGGTAGGGACATACCCAGCCCTCGGGGTAGCCCGTACCCGAACCGGCTTAACCAAAACTTTGACTCTTTAATTTAAACTTCTACTTATTTTCTCTTTTCAATTCTTAATTCATATGATTCTTTCTAACACCTTTTATTAAGTCAATTTGTGTAAATATACAAAGTTAATTTCGGTTATTTTAATAAACAAACAACATGTGCTCTTGCATGCCTGTTTATTTCATGACCCAGAAACTATTATTGTTCCTTGAACAAAAGCTTGTAGGTCCGAAAAATCATTTGTTTTACAATTTTCTGTTGTCTTTAATGCCAAAAGAGTTAAAAAAATTAAAATAATTAAAACTTTCATACCCCTCTATACAGGGTGTTTATAGTATTTAAGCATTCTATTCTATTCTATTTTTATTATTTGCTTTTGGTCCCTTCAGGTCCAATTCACCACTCTCCCCTTCCGGACTATGCTTTCCAGGGCTTCGTCAGCGGAAAATCTGGATAATCGAGCTCGTAGCTTCCAGGAATTCCAAAAGAAAACAAAAAAATTCTATAATCGATGCAATGCATAAATTGTCGGCTGTCAAACCAAGACCTGCTACTGGTGTTACGTATAACCTTCACTTTCACTACTGACAGTTTCCATGGCACGCCTATCTATTTCCCGCCATTTGAGAAATGCCTCGTGTTCATCACCAAACAGGATACCATCAGCTTATAGGAATCTTTGCTCACAGCGCTTAGATCCAGAAGAAAGATGCCGTCAATTTAGCGTGAATCTTTCCTTGATCCACGAAGGTAAAAAGTCAGTACGGCACCTCTAACCGCCACTCCGGGAAGAACTTTGTAGTCCTTTACGCAAGTCCGCACTGTCCGGAGGTCCAACAAAGAGTTAAGCAGGTATTACAGTTAAATGTGGATTCTGAACTGCACCCAACAATACATGGTGTTTACTGGCGATTACCCATGCAGATATGAATCGCATCCAGCGTTGCTTAACATTACCAAAAATAAACATGTTGGAATTATTTTGCTGCGGTGCTACCTACTTGCAAACCGCCAGAGTGTTCTTTATCCCAATTAGATTTCTTACTTTTTATTACTTAGACATATCTTGTTGAAACAAAAATATTATAAGCTGCTAAAGAATATTTATTTAATTAAAAATTCCTGAAATATTTCTAAAATAATTCGTCGGTGCCTGGGAGATTTTTTTTCTTTTATTAGGATTATTAATAAGGAAATATAAATTAATAATGCTTAGAGTTCTGGTTAGTAGAAAAATATGTCAGGCTTGGAATACACATATAGGGTATACCCATAGAAAAAAAAATTTTTTGAGCCGAATAAGAACTTGGCATTTTTCGAAGCTTTTGTGGCTATAGATAAATAAATGATTTTTTGTTCTGCAGGACTTAGTCATTCATAAGAAAAATATTTTTTTCCTGGATTTTTCTTAAAAGCAACCAATTATTTATAGAGCGTGTCTACTTAAGTTCGCACTATATGAAAAAGTTTTTATTATTCATTTTAGGTAAAAATGTTATTCCCTGTAAAAACTTAACGTATTACGTTTAAAAAAACTGTTTTTAGTATGAAATCTTCGAAGAAACCAGATCAAGTAATTTTTTTTTGCCAATTGGTCTTTAAGCGAAGAAAATCCGGAATATTTAAACACTTTTAAGTGAAGCTGTTTTTATGTTTTTTTTTGTAATTTAAGTAAATATAACTTAAACCTAAAATGCAATCATCGGATAATAATTTTTTGCAATGGTATACGATGTATGTCAAAAATTGTGAATTTTGCTCAAGAGGAAAGTACCCTTATTTTTATAAGATCGAAAATTTGTATAAAGAAAAGATGTTTAGGATTAAAAATACCTTTTAAATATGCAAATTGGTTTCTTTTAAACTAAACGTCTGTTGACAGTTCCTAAGATTTCTTTACATTTTAAATTTCGAAATAAGTATGCACTAATATACAAATTTTTCGTTAATTAAATTTTTACCTTTAACGCATTAAAAAAAAGTTTTGCTTGAAAATAAACAAGTTTGCATATTTGTATGTTATTTTTAATTTTAATCATCTGTTTCCCATAAAAACTTTTAATATTGTGAAAAATAAACGTACTTTCCTCTTGAGTAAAATTCATACTTTTTGACATACCTCGTATACTATTGCAAAAATAAATATCTAATAATTGCATTTTAGGTTTAAGATCAGGCAGAACTTTTTAAAAAGCATAATTTTATTTCGTAAAAGGAATATTAAATCAGGTTTCCATATAGTGCGAACTTAAGTAAATGGGCTGTACTATTGCGACAGGAACTTAAAAAATATATCTGCATTACCCAGCGCTTGCTTTCAAATTTAGTTTAAAGAATGGCGTAAAAAATTAAATATACTACTATAATAAAAATTTAAGTGTCTTTTTACCAACTAAAGTAGATATTTTTACGTGGAATTCAGTGCTGCAGTTAGATTTTTTTATTAATATTTTTAATATAAATTATACATAATATGGTTTTTTCTATGTAACGACCTGTAGGTTTCTAAAACAACAAATTCTGTCGGATATGTAATATTTTTAATAAGTTTGGACCCCTTCTAAGTCAGTGCTTTCTTTTTTTTTTCAATTTTCGACAACCAAAAAAAAAAGGTGCTAAGCTACAAAATGAGAACCCCCGTCATAAGATTGGGGCCCTGTTTCTTTCTTTTTTCCTACTGGAAAACATTTGACAACCAAAACAAAAATGGCCTTTACCTCCGAAATGTAGCCCCCTTCCAACTTAATATGATGTACTTTGCAAAAATGGGGACCCCTCCTTTCTGTATTTTGGTATTAAAACGAACACACACACACCTCAAAACAACGATCCCAAACCTCAATATGTACCTTATTTTATATCAAAACCACCGTTTTGTGCCCCTTTAACTGGGGGCCCGGGGCGGAACGCCCCCTGCCACAGCCTCTGTATGGTCTTAGACGTCATACTTTCCAAAATATATAGATTAAAAAGTCATAGAGATAAGCCACCCACTAAACAGAACCGGTATTTAAAGTATTTTTTTTTAACAACTAAACCAATTCTAAAAAAGTAAAAACAATTAAAAAAGACTTAAATACCCTTTAATATAAGGAATCACTTAACCCTATTTTCCATTTAAACTTTTTGACGTTTGTGTCGGTAGAACAGGAAAACAACCCTAAACAATCGTTCAAAACAAATTACTTTGATATGTTTTTTACTATTCTGGCACAACTTTACTACACAAAGTCGCTGAAATCTTAACTTTAATAAAATATCGCTGTAGGATTGTTTTTAACAAAACGAAATAGTTGGCCTAATTTAAGCCATGAAATATTTGTTTTATGGGTAATGTTTTTAAGAAAACTTTAATGCTAATTTAAAATTTGCTTGCAAAACTTTTTTATGTATTTTATTTATTGGCAAAAGAGCTATGAATAATACATTTTTACGTAAAGTAAGGCACATAAATAAACTTTGCTTAAGCTTAGCCATAAAAGAAAGATCAGAGTAAAATTAGTTTTCATAAGCAGCAAGCTTTTAAATAGCCTAATTTAAATAAAAATACTTTACACATTAAAAAAACACTTTTGGTTTACCTTCTTTTTGATTGTCCTAGAAAATGTTATTTTAATTATGTCTACGTATCGCCAAATTGGATCGTTAATTCCAGGCAAAGCTTTAGTTTTTAGGATATTCTAAAAAAACGGTTACCATTAAATGTCAAATCTTGTGTCATGAGTGACATACATAACTAGTTACTTGCATATTTATTATTTATAATACAAAAATTTAACAACTTTTTTAGAATATCCTATAAACTAGAGCTTAATTTTTACAATTATTCTAGACCTCAATAATAATTACCTCTTGTTTTTTTATTTAATTTTGTCTTGATAACCATGGCAGACTTGCCACCGAAATGTCAATTTTTAGTTTTCTATAACCTATTTTAAATTTTTTGATTTTTTGAGGGGTTTTCCTTTATTTCGTTATACCATCAAATATAATGGTATCAATGATCTTTATAAAATTGACTGCACGGCAATTAAAAGTATTATTTAAACATGCAAATTTGCTACATACAAGCTTACAGGAAAAAAAACGGCAACAGAGTTTTAGGATATTAACAATATAAACCAATGTTTTTTAAAGAAGTAATCCACCTGCACTTCAACTATTATTTCGTAAATAACGTATAGTTCCATTGCTGTAATCAGGTATTTGGCAAATTTCCATTGTCAAATAATTATTTTACATGCTATGCAGTCAGTGTTTCAGAAACCAATAAATCCATTTTTTTAAATAAATATATCTTATGTTAATTTTTTTTTAGGGAGAAAAATTGAAATTTAAGACGGTTACAAATATACATGGTGTTCTATTTAAAATAGAGGTTGCCCCATATTGAAAAATCGATTATTTTGTTTTTATGTTAATGGAATGTCATAACCAAATGGCAAGGATATGATTTAAACTTTTAAAAAAACCTAAGGCTTTCCGCGAGAACGGGCGGCATCTTGATAATTTTATTTGTTCTAAAGTTATTCGCGGTCAAAATGCGTCAAAATATCATAAGTACCCAAAGTAACTCTCCTATTTACTAATTATATTTGAAAATCACATTTTCCTACTTACTTGCTTAGTAAGTTATGTGGTTTGTCAACGATGTCTTTAGCTGGATTTTGTAGTAAACCCTTTAAATGACTAAAGTTGACAAGTTTCCTAGTAATATTAATAAGTTAATTAGCAAGTGAATCAATAAAAGCAATTGGTTTTTGCACTGGCGGCTCGTCAGAGAAGGCAGGGGAGGCTTAGCCTCCCCATAAATTTAACTATAAATGCAGCAATACACAATTTTTGTTTTCATTTATGCAAATATTACGTATTTTGCGTTAAATAAGTGCCATATCTCAAAAAATGACCGGCTTTTTCTGTGTTTATATAGTCTTTATGACTTTAGCCTCCCCTGTTCTCTAATGCACGAGCCGCCACTGGTTTCTTGTACGAAGTGCATGTTTTAGTGAGCTTTGCCTTTTTTAAAACAATATTTATGCTTATCCATTTAAATTTAGTAATATGGATAAGGTTTTTAAGTTTTTTTGTAAATGTGGAAATTTTATTACCCTTTGGCATTCCTGCAAAAATATATACGGTCAGCTGATGGTTTAACGCGTATAGAATACTATCAGGTAGAGATTTGGCAAACAATGCCAGCTCCTATATCCTTTTTATTTTAGCTGAACGTGTGTTTTTATACAACAAGGTATTTATCAAAATATCTGATGGAAATAACTAGGTCTTTATTGATCTAAGGGTTCTTAACATGGCACATTTTCAACTGATGTTAAGTTTGTAAATATGATGACTTGTGCTACAACATATGCGTCATCTAAATAAAAGAGCGTTTTTTATCTCTTCTACACAAAAATCTCTCCTAGTAACCGTTTTTGAGACATTTGCGTTTGGGCTGTTTAATGCAAGTACCCGGAGATACATTATATCAGTTGTTGATGGGGCATGTTGTGGCTATATCTAATTAAAATGTATTTTTTGGTTGCAATAAATAACTTAAATCTGAATATCTTAAAAATTGGATCTATTTCTATAAAAAGAGAACCTGTTAGTGTTCTGGTTAGTTCTGGTGAGGAAAATATCAAAAAATAAAAAAATACCGTTTCTATAAAAGCTGGGGGAATATAAATGTTTTTTTAAATCACCTCTAGCTGCACCCCCAGTCACTTAAAATCTTAAATGGTAACACCCCTTATGTGACATCTCTCTACAAAATGCTTTTTGTTAGTCATAAAAAGGTTGGGGAAAAATCAAATACTACCCTTTAATTTTAGAAAAATCACACCTTATTATTAATAAAGAATGCCAGAAAATATTCAATTAAACTAATATAAAATTATTTAAAATTTAATAATAAATTAATATAATATTACTTGTAAAGCTAACCTACCCCCATTAAAGTAGTGTGTTAGTTCTCTTTCTAAATTTTGGCGAGAAAAAGGTAATAGTAACTGTTTTTGTTGTTAAGGGTTGTGCAACAGAACTAACCAGAACTTCTTATGAGGGCGGATTAGCTCTACAGGGACTATTATTTTACTTTATTAATAATGTTTAATAAATTTTACATTAATTTAATTTGAGATTTTCTGGTATATTTTTCTAAAATTTAAGGGTAGTATTTAATTTTACCCCAACTTTTTATGACCAACGAAAGAACTTTTCATTAGCTTTCCAGAGAGGTGCCACATAAGGGTGTTGCCAGATTTTAAAGTTACTGGGGGTGTCGCTTTAGGGGTTGACAGAGTCGTTTTAAAAAATACGTTACTCATATCCCCCACCGGGTTTTATAGAAACGGTATTTTTATGTTTTGATATTTGCCATGGTAAGTTTTACAAAACGCACCCTGTATACTAAAAAAACATTGTCCTATTAAATTGTTTTAATAAAAGGTTTATCTAATTAGTCTTACATACAGGGTGTTCATTTGAAAACTTCCCACCACGGATTTATCGAAAACCACTGATTAAAAGAAAAAACGCCGAAATACGTCAAAAGGTTTGTCAAGGGGGACAACTGTCTAACCTAAAATTACTTCCACCCCCTTTCACCCTCTGCCCCCAGGGTCATCCCCTTAAAAATTTTAAATGGCAAGGGGTATCGAGTAATAGCTTGTTTAAAAGGCCCTTCGAAGTCTTTTATTTTGACGTTTGATTTTTTAAATCGGTCGATTCGTTTTCGAGAAAATTAGAAAAATCTTTGTTTATCTTAATTTGTTCAGATATAAAACAAAAGCATGAAAATAACAGTTTTTATTTCAATAAGTGTTCAAAATGCTGCCCGTTTTGGGCCAAAGCAATGATATAGGCGATGTTCAAATTCCTGACGGACATTTTCAAAAACATGTTGTGGGATATCATGGCAGCTTTTGATGATGCGTTGACGAAGTTCATCCAAACTTTCAGGTTGGGGAGTAAACACAATAGATTTCAAATAACCCCATAGAAAAAAGTCTAACGGCAAAATATCAGGAGATCTAGCAGGCCATTCTATAGGCCCCCTTCGCCCTATCCATTTATCTGGAAACTCGTCGTCTAGCCATTGCCGAACGGGAAGAACATAGTGAGGAGGAGCGCCGTCTTGCTGGAAATATATTGCAGCCTCATCAAGTATAGGGTTTCCATCCTAATCGATTTGGTTTTCAATGGATTCAGTGATAAGTGGATTGATGGTATTTTCCAACATATCCAAATAAATGTCTCCATTTAAATTTCCATTAATAAAAAATGGCCCAATCACTTTATTTCCTAAAATGCCTGCCCATACATTAATTTCTTGAGGGTACTGGGTATGCCCTTCTACAAATGCATGAGGATTTTTATTGCTCCAATATCTACAGTTATGCCTATTAACAAATCCATTTAGATAAAATGTGCATTCATCGCTGAAGAAGATATTCTTTACATGAATAGTATTATTATTAATCGCTACAGTCATTTTTCTACAAAACTCAACTCGCCTATCGAAATTGTCTTCGGTTAACTCTTGCAATATTTTCATTTTGAATGGATGAAATTTATGAAGTTTGGTAACTGTGTCAACAGAGCCTAATGAAATACCAGTGGCAGCAACAATTTTGCGTAATGAAGTATTACGATTTATTCCAAAATGACCCAAAACTTCAACTTGAGCTGCTTCATCCAAAATTCGCCGATGATTACGTTTTTTATTTGCAACAGATCCAGTTTCAGTAAATTTAGTAACAAGATCCAAAACATACCTATGCGAAGTTATCTTCTCCGGATGTCTGGAGTTAAACGTGACGGCAGTTTGCCGAGCACATTGATTTTGGGCACCATAAATTAGAATAATTTCCACTCTTTCGGCTAGTGTGTAAACCATTTAAGTATTAAAATCTTCAATTCAACAAATAAATTTTCACTATTCCAAGATTGTCACAAATGTAACTGACGGCAAATTAAATTCTTTCTTTTCCTTAGCAACTATAAATAACTAAGCAGGTATAACAATAAATACAGTTCGCCCAGGATATCTGTGTTGATGAAAAGAATGCGGAAAAAAAATTCAGGTTGTTATTTAGTTTTATCCACGTCTAATCTTCGGAATTGCTGTTTATGTTGGTGGTTTCCGTTTTAAATTATAAACGAATTGTAGATTTGGCAAACCCTAATGGGCAACATTTTGAACACTTATTGAAATTGAAAAACTGATATTTTCATGTTTTTGTTTTCTATCTGAACAAATTAAGATAAATAAAGATTTTTCTAATTTTCTCGAAAACGAATCGACCGATTTAAAAAATCAAACGTCAAAATAAAAAGACTTCGAAGGGCCTTTTAAACAAGCTATTACTCGATACCCCTTGCCATTTAAAATTTTTAAGGGGATGACCCTGGGGGCAGAGGGTGAAATGGGGTGAAGTAATTTTAGGTTAGACAGTTGTCCCCCTTGACAAACCTTTTGACGTATTTCTGGCGTTTTTCTTTTAATCAGTGTTTTCAAATGAACACAATGTATGTAGATGTCAGTGTGTTTAAAACAATAACTAGGTACATTACTGACTTACACTATTGCCTAGAGTTTACTAGGTAAATGAAAAATCACAATAAATATTGACTTATATAAACTATTTATCTAATTTATGCCTCGCCAACGAGTTCATCAGCCATATTTTCTCGGTAAACTATGTTAATGGCCAAAGTTGGCAAATTAATTGTTTTCTTGGTCCTATTAAGGAGTTAATTAGCAGCTGTGTAACACGAGAAGGCAATTGTTTCCTAGATGAAGAGCTTTATTTGACCGGATTTAGATTTTGACTCTTTAATCGGTTTTATGTTCGTAATTCTGGGTTTGAACCGAAGATCCGCAAAACAGTGAGTTGCAAAAGATTCATTTAGGATTTTATACAGGGTGTCCACTAATTAGTGGTACACAGAAAAACCACAAATTTCTTGTGTTAAAATATTAATATTTAACCAAACATACCTATATCCTAAAGTTGATAATATGGAAGATACAGTGTATTAAACTGAAAACAATATTTTTAATTTATTTCGATAATATTTAATACGTTTTGAGTATTTTAATTAAACTTGGTATGTAGGGGTTCTTAGATATCGGCTATTTAGATCTAATTTTTATATGTAAAGTAGAGGACGCTAGTTACCCTATTAAAATTTGCTAAAACGTCCCAACTTTTTGTGCTACCCTGTATGTACCATCTGAGTAAACCAGTAAACTACTTTTCTATGCTTTCTACACAGAAAAAGTGTGCTTGTAAGAATAGCTCTAAGCAACCGTTTTTAAGATATTTGCATTTAAAAAGTATATGAAACAAAATACATCATTCCTTTAATATATAAGGCAGTTGTGATTATGAATAATATTGTTATTTTTAAAGGCTTTTTAGTGCATCAACCAATTTAAACGTAAATATCTTAAAAACGTTTGTTACGAGCAAAGTATTAAAAAAATTGTTACATGCTGTATTATTTAAAAATATATATTTTAATAACTTGCCTTATTATGTAATGAAAAAAATAGGAGTTACCAATATACAAGGTGTATCAAAAATTTTTAGGTTATTTTTAAATTAAAATATGGTAATTTTCTAGAAAACTGCGGCAACTCCGATTTTGACGAAATTTGGTATACGGGGGTTTTTTGGGGCGCTGATCACGAATCTGAAACAAAATTTTTGGCGGAAACGTTTTGTTCTTGAGATATTCATCATCAGACTCGAAATTTAAGTTAGTCCTATTTTTACAATATTGCCCCTTCTTTTTGCACACAATTCTTAATTTAAAGCAAAAGTGGCACACAATACTTAATTTTCACCTTTTAAAACTCCGTTTTTTACGTATTTTACATTATTTTTGCATTATATTGCATAGCTATACTTTGAATCATTTCAATCCTAGTGTGCCATGAAGCCCTATGTGTATGTGTATGGTTGCCGCATTATCAAAGAAAAGCCACGCAATTTAATGCAAAAATAATGTAAAAAACGTAGAAAAACGAGGTTTTAAAAGGTGAAAATCAAATATTTTGTGTGTGTAAAAGTAAACCCCGGATACCAAATTTCGTTAAAATCGGAGTTGCCGCAGGTTTCTAGAAAATTACCTTAAATATAGTCTTAATCATCATTTTTTAGGCAATCCTATTTCGATACCCTTATTTAAATACTATCTTTAATATTTTTATACAGTTTTTAATCAGTAAACAGTTGAGTGAAGGTCGCCTTCTGTGGATCTTGTAGGTACTATACGGTATATAAGCTACATTGGTATTTAAAGTGTGTCTTTTTATATATTTTATAAAAATGCTTTCAAAGTGTCCAAAAATTTTGGCGAGGTTGTGTATTTTTAATAAAACAATAAAGAACAAACCTAACAATATACTGTGTTTACCTTATACAGGGTGATTCAAAAATCGATCACATATCTTAAGGGGTGATTCTGCTTGACAAAATAAGGGTAGAGCTTCATATATATTTTTTTAATGTCATTCGTTTTCGAGTTACAAGCCGTCAAAGTTCAATTTTTATTTTAGGTTTTTCGCCATATTGCATTTTGTTTTTTAATCAATCCAGTTGATATTTGGCACACAAATCGAGCTTTGCAGATTCAAAAATTTTAAGACAAAAGTACTTTTTTAAATACCGCCAGCCTTTTTATTTTGACAGATATCGCAAAGCTGGGGGCGCCATTTTATAGACAATCAAAAACCTAAAAAATAAGGTACTCTTTATTAAAGTCGATAAACCTCACCGTTTAGGCACCAATAAACATTAAAGTTATCATCAATTTCAATCAAATTACCTACATACATACAGGGTGTCCAGTAACTCAACCGACTGTGTATGTAGCGACTGTATTGCAGCAAACTTTAATCAACATTTACTTATTGAAGTTAATTATGAGACCTGCATTATTTTGCCCAAGAGGTATCATCCAGATTTTCTCGGCTAACTATATAAATGGCCAAAGTTGGCAAATTAATTGTCCTTTACATTATTAATGATTTAATTATCAAGTGAAGCTCAAGAAGGCAATTGTCTCTTAGAGAAAGCACTTTGTTTGACCAGAATATAACTTTGACTTTTCAGTAAATAGGTGATTCTTTATAATAGGAGGGCTAGTTTTTAAGTTTACAATCTTCAATAATAAATAATTTAATTACATTTTACAAAAAATTAACAAAAAACCTATACATTAAATGTCATGCATACTTTCTTACGTTTTAAAGGATGTAGTTATAGCAGAGTTGGACAGAATACTGAAAATCGGTATTCGAATACGAATACGAATACCGGAAAAGAAAGTATTCGAATACCGAATATTCGAATACTTGGAAGAAAAAAGTATTGGAATACACGAATACCCGGAATCGGTATTCGAATACTTTTCTTCCCTTTCCTTACTCAAATCATGAAAATTTTATTATTCCGATACTACTTACACTTGTCGGTATTCGAATAGTCTAAAAAATATTCGTCGAATCCTTCTAAAGTATTCGAATACGGAATACCGAATACTGAGAAAAATATTATTATACCGAATACCAAACACACAAATGTATTCGAATACTATTCGAATACCGGCAAAAGTATTCTGAATACTATTCAGAATACTGAATATTCGAATACGACCCAGCTCTGAGTTATAGACTAAAAAGAAATGTATTTAAATTCAGCGGTAAATGATACAATTTATAATTTAAAACCAATTATTTTTAACCAATATTAATTTTTTTAAATAATGCAAGAAAAATGTAAAAATAGCTTTTTTTCTCTAAAAAATAATTAATTCAGGTTATATTTAAAAAAATTCTTACGGTAAATTATCTAAAATAAATATTTAAAAAGTTGTAGAGAAGTTTTTTCTGAAATAATGAGTTTAAATAAGATTTTAGCTCAATTGTTTAAAACCTTTTTAAATTTGAGCTTTTCTTTAAGTAGGTACTTTAAATAAATATTGTTTTAACGGTAAGATTATTTTTTAGACAAAAAATGACTTTGTTACTCATAAATTGTAAGTATTGTTATTAATCTTTAAGTTTACTAGACATTTATGTACTACACAAACAGCTATTAGGCAAAAAAAGTTTGTGTTATTTAAAACTGACCAGTTCTGTAACAATAAAAGTGAACTTGGCCTTGTCACGTCAGCAAAACGTTGATCCATTAAAAACGTAATTCAATGATTTATTTAATATACCAGTGGAAAAGAAAATAATTACCTATGTTTACATGTAATATTAATTAGATGACTTTTTCTACTACTTCATCTTTTGCCTTTTTTTATTTATTAGCTAGTTTGAAAAGAAAAATATCTACTTACATAAAAAGAAAATAAAAAAATATATATTTACACTTTTTATTAACCTAATATTCCACATCCTTCTTATACTAGCCTTTATATTATTTTCTGCGTCCACCTTGCCTGCCCGTCCATGTCCTTGATGGTGCGTTCCATTGGTCTCGTACTTCTTCTCTACGTACCATTGTCCGCCTTTCACTCCCATTTTCTTCTTCCATATCAGGTTACTGCAACTTCATGCCCATTTCCCTATATCCTGAGCTTCCTCAGGGCCGCTAGATAGTCTTGTACCCCACCATTTAAGACCATTACTCTAGGGCTCTTCCCCATAATAGAGCTGCGGCTTCCAGTGCTAATGCAGCCTCATACTGCTTCTAAACTCCGCTTTACGACGTAACACAACCACTTCAACGCAAATAAGTATTTTTTCATATTTTTTTCGACTCTTGCAAAACAACAACTTCAACGCAAATAACTGTTTTTTCATATTATTCTTCATCAACTCTGGCTAACACCATTTAGCCATATTTCAAAAACTGAAGATACACCTTATCTTCATTTTCTTGTAGCTACGCTGTTAGCTCCTTGCAGCTACGCTACGCAACACATTTTTTCCCGTCTTTGTCATTTACCACACATTTCTTCTTTGGGCCTTTACCATATATGGCATTTTCTTCCACAAATACACTGAGGGGCAAGAAGGGCATATCATGGGCGACTTTTCCTATTCCTTCACAAAGGGCACTGGAACTAGGGCGGGCACAGGTTACCATAACCGACGTTTCACAAAGGTCACTGGGAACGGGGGCGACTCCACAATATGTGACGTAGGATTTTGAATACATAGGGCCATTTTACGTCATGGGACAAATTAAAAAAATATTTTTGGAGTTTTATTGTCTTTATTTCATTTATTAACACAACGTTTTGGGCAGTACTATCTTTTCGATTTTCAAAACATTGTGTGAATAATGAAATACAGACAATGGAAGTTCAAAACTCCTTTTTTCTTCATTCACACTTTGTACATTATTGCCTTTTTGGATATTGAAAAAAAAAATTAGATTTATTTTGAAAATGATTTTATATTATATTTGTTTTGACAAATATACAAAATTAGCCTTCTTAATTCTCAGGCATATTCCTACTAGCTGCAATGATACCATAAACCATTTGGTATTTTGAACGTCAAAGATTGTTAATTTTAAGTAGTATTGGCCACTAAATGTACTTTTTTTTTTGCAAAGATAAGCAAATTATCATTGTATGAAAATTAGATAAGGTAACTTATGTACATCCAGAATTTTCCGATTAATCCAAAAATAAGTACAGAATTTTATATAAAATATGTGCAACACCTTACGCATGTGTATTTAAAAATTAAAATATGTTCTTTAAGGAAAAGAAAAAATAGCATAAGCATACCTTTTGTTGTAACTTTATTTTTTAAAGGTATACCTAATTTATTTAGATTATAAACCCTTTATTATTTACTCCTAAATCTTTTTACATTTTCTTTAAGTGTACTGATGTATTGTACTGCTCTATAATGGGAATAGTTTTCATGCAAGAAAATGTACGACGACCGAAAAATATTACGGTCGTTTTGACCCCGCCCCGCAATTTCTACAAATCTTCGAAGCGGAAAAATAACTATACCGCAAAATTCGAAAATTCCTTCTTGTAACTTTGTTTTATTGTCGAAACTTTGTAACAAACCCACTTATTCAAAACTTGGAACACGCCTGTACAACTTCGGAAAATTAGAAAATAGGTATACATACCTCTGCGTTGCAAATGTAATGTACGAGGAATGTTCAAATAGTTCCGGATTTAATTTATTTCTTGAAAGAGAAGTTTAGACGTGCTGTATCAAGATAAGCGAATGCAATTTTATTTAGTTGAGTGACTTTAATGCAAGTGTTTTGTGAAAATGGGTAAAGTTACTCGATGTAGAGAGGAGTGTGTTTATGTCTGGCGAATTTAGTACTTCAGCATGCGTCAAATAGTTTTTATTTAATGATGGTATTATAAAAAGATGTTTAAAAATGTATACCGGGTGACAAGGCAATTGCTATCCACCAATTTATTTTCTTTGGTGCGGTGCAACCATATAGTTTTCAAATTTAAGGACGTTATAATGTATTATCGGGTACCAATTTTAAATATAATGGCATCTGTGTATTACTTCCGGTTTAACCGGAACAAATGGAACACCCTGTATATTTTTAGAATTTAAATTCTACAGGTCATTTCTAATATAAAATCTTTAATATATTCATAACTTAACTCTTTTGGTTTTGGAGAAAATGGCGTTTAAAAATGTCCAAACGAAAACACATTATGCAGTTTTATGGGAAAACAAATAAAAATGCTTAATTTTTTTTTTTAAAGCTCTACCTTTAGAGACTATTATAATACTACTTCCTGTTTACCCGGAAGTGCTGTAAAATTTAAACTTCTACGTATAATAGCCCTGGTAATTTTAATGGAATACCCTATATAGTTTTTAAGATATAAATTTAATTTAATTTAAATTCTTTAAGCTATTATTTATTATACCGATACCGTAGTGAATCCAGCAGGATTGATATAAGCTTGTTAACATCCAAATTTTAAAAATAGTTTTTCTTAAATATAATTTAGGTAATTAAATAATTAGAAAACAAAAAATATAATTGATGGTAGTTATTTAGGTACCTACACGCCAAGAAATTAATTAAACATACCCAAAAAAATTAAAACAAGTAAAAAAGAACTAAAAATTTACGTTTCGGTAGCAAGTCTGCCACCGTTGTCAAGATAAATTGAATAAAAATAAAAAAATAAAAAATTTCCTATTATTTAGGTTTTAAATTTTATAATATTTTTTCGTTTTTTATAGATTCTGAAACCTTTGACATTAGATGTCAAATATATTAGTTTGGTTAAAGTGTCATAGTGACATACATAACTGGTTGCTGGTGTATTTATTATTTATATATAATACAGAAAAGGTGATAAGTTACTTAATTTTTAGTTTTCCTGATGATACTTCAGAATTAAGCAAAGGCAATCAAGTGTTATTTAAATTAACTGAAATTGATGCTACACCATTATCTGTATTAAATAATATATACGCATTTTCTTTGATTTTGCTTTATTTAGAACAAGTTTCCTTTATTGGATGGTCTTTTGGTTGGGTACACGAATGGAAAGAATGGGGCCGCTTCGGTCCTGATCTTAAGTGCTCGAAGCATCCCAATTCAATTCTGTGATTGTTATCAAATGCATGTTGACAGATTTTTAATGTATGAAATTCTGTGTTTTTAATGTATGATCTGTTTTTTTATGCGTTTGGCTAATGGTCTACAAGTTTCACCTATATAAAACTTATTGCATTCGCAAGGTATTTTATAAATGACATTTTTTGTATTTTTATTTAAGTTGTATGGTTTTGTTTTTGTTAATTGAGATTTAATAGCGTTTTGTGTTTTAAAAATTGTGCGAATATTAAATTTATTACTTATTCGTTGAATTTTAGAAGAAGATAAATATTTTGATTTAAAATATTTTTAAATAATCTTTTTCATTGTTTATATATTGATTAGAACAAATGACTTTAATTCTATTAAATAGAGTCCCTAATAACCTAAATTATAGTTAATTTTTAAATGTTTTATGTTTATTTAATTTATCTTGACAACGATGGCAAACTTTCCAAAAAAACGTCGATTTTTTTAGTTCTCTATTTACTTGGAAAAATCAAAATTTACACAGGATTTACTATGGCCGGTCGGATCGGGTTTGTCCAAACTTAATTAACACTGATTAAAGTTAAAATAAATTTTAGCGTATACGGGGCTAATGCAATTTTACAAAAGTATTACAGAAAACTACCTTTATTTTTGAACTTAAAAAAATATATTTAAATAAGTTTAGTGGTTTCAAAATTATAATATCTATCTAAATATTTTTATTATATTGCGGTTCTTTATTTTTTAAAATAAAGCTAGATTATAGCTACTGTTCTTTTAATAATAATAATAATAATAATAATAATACCAAAAAAACACATTAATGGGTTGGGACTACCCCCTAGTCTAAAACCTCACAAAGTATTTGTGTAAATTCTTTACAAAAAGAAGATCACGTGATTATTGAACATCTCCTAATTAGTAGTAGATTAGTGGCTTAGCTGGCAAATTTTTAGGGTTTTATATTAGCTTTGCCTTTACTTTAGTCAAAGTCATGTTAAAGGGTCAATCAACTTTTATTTGCTACCGTCATTAGCTACCGTCGTCGATAAATTCTTTTCGATAATGCGGATAGTGGGGATGACTAGTATCCAAGCGAACGCACACATTTTTTCGCCCATGAAAAGTAACTTTTGTTTCGCGCAGGTAATAACATTAGCAATTCATCCAGATCAGTAGCGTGTGCCCAATAAAATACCATTTAATAAATAAATCCGCCACATCCATACGAAACATATCTGAAATTCCAATAAAACTACTTTCCTGAACTTCCATTGTCTTTTTTAAACTAATATACTACGTTTCGGATGGTATCTATCTTCAACCGTGTTGAAGTGAACACTACGATTGTTTTTATTGTTAAAATCAGACCGATAGGAACTATACCTATTTAATTATCTAAATACAAAGTGTTTTTAATATCGCAAAAAATACTTAGTAAATTCTTTTTATTTTAAAACTATTTTATTTTTATTATATGCTTTAAAAACTTTCTGATAAACCATAAAAGTCCAGATGCTTATCTTAAATGACGTCGTAAACCACTAGATAAACAAGTAAACAAAACAAAATATTTTGTCTACGAAATGGGAGGTTACATAATAAATGGTTAGATACGTCAGATGGCTCAGATAACACATTTAAGCAATTTCCCTTGCCCAAATCAGTTTTCGGACAAAGGCATTAAAGGAGCGTCCAGACAGAAACGCATTACTCTACGCACAATAAAGCAATTTTGCGAAGTTAACTAAGCGCAAATACCCATCCAAATGTAGTTTATTTATTAGATCAAAATCCATATGCACATTGATTTCAATGGACTTACTCATAAGTGATTATTTATTTAGTAAGTAATTGAATTTATTAGTACCATTTACTTTTATTATTACTTTTAATACCGGTTGTCAACGAATCTATTAGACAAGCCATAACTAGGAATGGCAACGATATATCAATTATTTTTAAATATTCATATACAGGGTGATTTAAAATCGATCACGAAACTTATAGGTGATTCTACTAACAAAATAAGGGTAGAGCTTCATATACTTTTTTCAAAATGTCATTTGTTTTCGAGTTAGAAGTCGTCAAAGTTTAATTCTTTATTTTGGTTTTTTCGCCATATTACATTTATTTTTAACCAATTCGGTTGCTATTTGGCACACAAATCGAGCTTTGCAGATTCCAAAATTTTAAGATAAAAGTACTTTTTTAAATACCGCCAGACGGCACTATACCTAAAACTTAAAATGTATTTACATCATAACTTTTTATTTTGACAGATATCGCAAAGCTGGGAGCGCCATTTATAGACAATCAAAATCTTATAAAATAAGGTACTGTTTATTAAGTCGATAAACCTCACCGTTTAGGCACCAATAGACATCAGAGTTTTCATCAATTTCATTCAAATTACCTACATACATAGGGTGTCCAGTACTTAACCGACAAACTTAACCAAACGATTCTACAACAAAAATAAGAAAAAAATATGTCCTAAACGTCTTAGTTTTTGAACTACGGGTGTTACAAATTAAAAAAAAGTTTTTTTTAATATTTAACACATTTAAAAACGAAGACGTTTAGGACATATGTTTATATGAAGTATTTTTCTTATTTTCTGTTTTAGAATCGCCCTGTAAAGTTTGTCGGTTGAGTTACTGGACACCTTGTTTGTATGTAGGTAATTTGATTGAAATTGATCAAAACTTTAATGTCTGTTGGTGCCTTAACGGTAAGGTTTATCTAGTTTAATAAAGAATACCTTATTTTTTAAGTTTTTGATTGTTTATAAAATGGCGCCCCAGCTTTGCGATATTTGTCAAAATGAAAAATTATGATGTAAATAAATTTTAAGTTTTAAGTAAAGTGCCCTCCGGCGGTATTTAAAAAAAGTACTTTTGTCTTAAAATTTTAGAATCTGGAAAGCTCGATTTGTGTGCCAATATTAACAGGATTGTTTAAAAATAAATGCAATATGGTGAAAAAACCAAAATAAAAATTGAACTTTGACGGCTTGTAACTCGAAAACGAATGACATTTTGAAATAAATTTATATGAAGCTCTACCCTTATTTTGTCAAGTAGAATCACCCCTTAAGTTTCGTGATCGATTTTTAAATCATTCTGTATATCGGAAATCAAATATTATCGATGATCTCCATCGATAATATTTATTGTTTTGATATAACAATAAACAAATAATCTTGATATTTGGGGTAAATAAGCTATAATTATAAAGCTTTAGTTATATTTTTTTGTTTTTTATTTTTATTTAAAGTTAACTAAAACTTTTAAAACATTAAAACATTTTAAAAAATAAAATTTAAACAATTAAGCCTATTTTTACTAAGAAAAAAATAATATGTAATATTTATATACACGGTGTCCAGTAACTTAACCCATAAACTCTAAGGAGTGATTCTACATTGAAAGTTAGGAACAAAAACTTTATATAAACAATGTGTTAGCTTTTGCTGTTTTGTTAGGGTTCAAAAAGTTAATAAAGTAATTTAAGTTTATAAGTTTTATTTTGACTCACTGTTTATTTATACAAAGTTTTATTCTTATATTTTATTGGAGAGTCACCTCCTTTAGCTTGTCGGTAGAGTTACCAGACACACATACCTATTATTTACCCACTTAAACTTATTAAGTTGTTACAACCTAAAATTTTACACTTTTAATTCCACACATTATGCCAGTTTTATGCTCGCAATTAAGTATTTCTATGTTAAACACTAGCAGATGAAGGGTAAATGGGGAACACAAGACTTAGAACTTTCCCCTCTTTTAAAAATTACCAATAAATATTTTAAACTGGAACGACGTATAACGACGTTTGCTTAAGGGTAACGTACCTTTTGCTGATATCGAAAATTGTTGGATAAAAAGATGTTTAGAATTAGGAATTTCTTCTAAATATGCAATTTTGTTAATTAAAAAAAAAACATTTTTTTTTCTGTAAAAATTAAGAGAATTTTATTTTACAATAATGCATTGTACATTCTTCTTGTTTTGATAACCACAAATTTAAATGGTTTATTTGTAACTGTCCTGTTACATTTATAATCATGTAATGAAGGGCACTAATGTATAAACCTATATTTTCACCATTTTCGGAGAATTTTTTATTTTTATTTTTTTTGTAAATAAACCATATTGCATATTTAGAAGTGATTTTTAATTTTAAACATATTTTCTTTAAAACAATTTTTAACATTAGCAAAAATACAGGTACTTTACTAAATATTACAATTTTGGCCAAACTTCGTAGATGACTAATCCAATTTGATATCTGATAGTTGCTTTTAAGGTTTGGGACATGCAGAACTTTTATAAAGCATAACTTTTTTCGTAAAAAGTTTTCCCTATGACGTCAACTTACGTAGACACACTGTACGTATTAAACAGGGTGATTCCTAACCAATACCATAGAGTAAGGAAATTATAAGAGTTATCATGGAATAGCCGAATGCGAAAACTCCCAATATAATTTTATTCGTTTCTCGTTGAAATACCGCCAGTTAGTCATTTCAGTAAGCTTACGTGTCTCCCCACCGCTAATGTTACACGAGGCGAGGCTTCGACCGACGCATTTAAAGTGTAAACTGGAAAAATGACAAGCCTGCCGCAAAAGCGGTACGAAAATTTTAGCATGCCATAGTTTCTCTTATCCGTAGGTATGTTACTTTATGCCAATACGCATAAACTTGGAAAATTATTGATCGGGACAAACAATGACTTATATTAAAAGAAGGATTGGTAAAATGTTTGTATTAGTGAGATAAAATTAATTATTTATATTAAAAAAAGAACGTAAAATAAGAAGATACATAATTAATAGTTAACTATTTTTTTAATGTAAAAAAATAACCAATAAACAAGTCATAATAATATGTTGGATATTTCTAATAGAACACTCTATCATCAATTGTGATTTTATTTTTACGTGATTGGAATTACAAATATGGCTTATGGTCTTCAATTTTTATAAATAATTATATTTTGACCTCAGGGAGGTATTCTGGTCTGAAAGAAATTGCCGTAAAAATAATAAATCTATATTACAACTCTTTATTTTTAACACGCTTTTATTAGCTAACTATCTATCTATCTATCTATCTATCTATCTATCTATCTATCTATCTATCTATCTATCTATCTATCTATCTATCTATCTATCTATGTAACGGAATCTTTGAGCCTAATTTTTACCAACTTCCAGCGATTCAATTTCTTTGAAACTTTGCACACGTATCAAGGACCGATGACAATGCAATAATTTAAAAACAGTATCCCGTTATCCTGATTAGGACCGCCAGGATAAATAAATTCCTTTACAGATCCTCTGTGTCTCTTGACAAAATGGCGAAGGAATTTTTTAGTGAATAAACTGGAGCCTTTATTTTTAAAAAACCAATTGATATATCGAACTAAAAAATGAAAAATAAATAATAGTTTAAAAACTAAAAATACGCTTTTATATGCAACCGAACTAAAAATTAGAAAATAATTTTTCATTACAAAGAGTTTGTCACTTCAGAATAAAAGCGTGGGGTGAAATTATTTTAAAATAGATCCTTTGGCAATAGGATAGCTTCTTAATATTTTTTAAATGACTATTTAAAATATAAACCGTTTTACAAAGCAACAGTTTAGCTGATATCGGTGCTTTAAAAACCCTTACCGCAGTTCGGAACTTTCTAAATCGCATCGTTTCGATTCAAGCGGCCATTTTCACGCCCTTTAACTTTAAAAATACCCATTGTTTATCGGAAAATTGGTGAGATAAAAGCTTACTCCAGTTTCCAGAACTAGATATTTCAGTTCTTCGACCTTTTCAGAGTTACAAATCATTATGTCGAATAGCCTTTTGTGCCTTTTGTTAAATTTATAATGGCTCTAATAGACACATTACTTTTGTGAAGCAAGCATGTAGTGTAGATTTAGAGACTTGGTGGTTAGATATGAAAAATACATAGTGTTATTTATTTTTCTAAGACCACATGTGCAAATAGCAAATAGCACACTGTTTTCATGCATAGAAAATGCTTTATATCACACTACTGCGGCAAAGTACTTTTTTATGACCACTAATGAAAATAACATAAAACGCATTTCTTGATCCTTTAGAAAACGAATAATATCACACGCGTATTGAAATCTACTTTTCAACACTAGTTGAGATATTTACAGTATATTTTAACAAACTGAAGGTTTTGACTTACCCGTGCTAACACACATTATCTTTTTTTCAAATTAAATTAATTTTAGTTTTATGTTAAAGAGTTTTTTAGTTTATAGACATAATTATTTTATAGCAAATGCCTGTAATAATAATAGGCAACCCACTAAACACATATAAGTGTGGAAGTGTCTAAAGTTCTGCAGGACCCTGATTTGTAAAATTATACCATTATAACCCAACCACAAAGGTTTTATCTTTCCTAAATAAAACATCCCTTGTTAGAAAAAGGCTAAGATAAGATAAAAATGGGATTGCCATTAAACCAGGCATAAAATTTAATTTAATCCATTCGGGACAATAGGCTACACTTATTATTATTCAAAGATTATTTAGTGTTTTCTTTAGTAATCAGGTATTTTCACGAAATTTGAAAAACCTAATTAAAGAGATAACACTGTTGTAAAGTAACTAAAATTAAATTTTAAAATACATGCTTTTATATACAATTTGGTAAAAGGAATTTCTATATTTGGTTTTTATGGCACTGACATCGATTTTTGTCAGTTTATCTTGTCTGTGTTGACATTAATGATATAAAAAAACTGACTTAAAATTTTTAGTATATATACAAGGTGAGTTAAAAATCGATCACGAAACTTAAGGGGTGATTCTACTTGACAAAATAAGGGTAGAGCTTCATATATATTTTTTTTTTCAAAGGTCATTCGTTTTCGAGTTACAAACCGTCAAAGTTCAATTTTTATTTTGGTTTTTTCGCCATATTGCATTTATTTTTTAACCAATCCAGTTTTTTTATCTTTTTGACATGAAACTTGAAATTTTTTTACATCATAGCTTTTTTATTTTCACAGATATCGCAAAGCTGATAGCGCCATTTTATAGACAATCAAAAACTTAAAAAATAAGGTACTTCTTATTAAAGTCGATAAACCCAACCGTTTGGGCACCAATCGACATTAAAGTTTTCACCAATTTCAATCAAATTACCTACATACATACAGGGTGTCCACTAACTCAACCGACAAACTTTACGGCGCGATTCTACAACGGAAAATAATAAAAAAAAACTTCATATAAACCTATGTCCCAAACGTCTTAGTTTTTGAACTACGGGTTGTTAAAAATAAAAATCGTTCCCCCTGTTCCGTCAACGTTGTCCAAGCACTGAAACATGCAGTTGCATTTCACAGCACCTTTTAGACAACGTGGTAGTGCCACCATGGTTGTTTATTTTTAAGTAACTACTACCTAAATATGTCTCCCCGCTGGGAATCGCACCGCCGACATCTGGCTTCGAAGATCAGAGCTCTGTCCACTAGGCCACGGGGGAGACAATTTCATATTTGACACACAAATCAAGCTTTGCAGATTCTAAAATTTTAAGACAAAAGTACTTTTTTAAATACCACCAGAGGGCACTTTACCTAAAACTTATTTACTATCTACATCATAACTTTTTATTTTGACAGATATCGCAAAGCTGGGGGCGCCATTTTATAGACAATTGAAAACTTAAAAACCAAGATACTCTTAATTAAAGTCGATAAACCTCACTGTTTAGGCACCAATAGACATCAAAGTTTTTATCAATTTCAATCAAATTACCTACATACATACAGGGTGTCCAGTGACTCAACCGACAAACTTGACGGGGCGATTCTACAACAGAAAATATGAAAAAAACTTTTTATAAACATATATCCCAAACGTCTTAGTTTTTGAACTACGATGTGTTAAAAATTAATTTTTTTTTAAATTTTAAACACCCCGTAGTAAAAAGAACAAATTTATGGTAATTTAAAATAAATTTAAAGTTATCCGGGGTTAATTGGAATAACATTTTAAAAATGTAGTGTATATTTGTGTAGTATATTTTAAGTAAGGACCTTTTTAAATTCTAAAATGATAAAAGTTAAACAAAGCTAGGTAGGTGATTTTCGATATAAAAATATGAGTAAACAAATATTATTATACTCTTTGTTTGACCTCCGGACAGTGCGGACGTGCGTAGAGGACTACAAAGTTCTTCCCGGAGTGGCGGCTAGAGGTGTCGTACGAACGTTTTTACCTTTGGGGATCAAGGAAAGATTCACGCTAAATTGACGGCATCTTTCTTCTGGATCTAAGCGCTGTGAGCGAAGATTCCTATAAGCTGATAGTATCCTGTTTGGTGGTGAACACGAGGTATTTCTCAAATGGCGGGAAATAGATGGGCGTGCCATGGGACCTGTCAGTAGTGAAAGTGAAGGTTATACGTAACACCAGTAGCAGATCTTGGTTTGACAGCCGACAATTTATGCATTGCATCGATTGTTGAATTATTTGATTTCTTTTGGAATTTCTGGGAGCTACGAGCTCGATTATCCAGATTTTCCGCCGACGAAGCCCTGGAAAGCATAGTCCGGAAGGGGGAGAGTGGTGGATTGGACCTGAAGGGACCAAAACCAAGAAAAAAAAATAGAGAGAGAGAAACAAATATTATACTGTACCGCAGTGAGAAATATACAGGATCAGCCAGTTAAATATACATAATAATTGTACCGGCTATGCGTGAAAAGGAGACAATCTAACGCGAATTCCGGCATGTTAACATTTCGGATTGGGTCACTAATAGTGCTTGTTTTGTTATTGCATTACTTGCTGATATACCTTTAAAATAGCTAATGCGATGTATTACCCTAGTTGTGCACAGTTTTCAATTGTTTTCTTATTTTTTTGTGAACATAATCAAACTTAAAATTTGGTGAACAGTTTGTGGCCCTAGGAAAAATAGTGTACAATACTTACTTTTTTACACTCGTGGCTTTGTCGCACTCGGTTAACGCCTTGTTATGTGTCGTTTAGCACCGGACCAATCAGAATTAGTACTGCGCCCGATTGGTAATTAAAAGAGTTTTAGGGAATTACGAATGCTTAGTTCTGGTAAGCAAGCCTTTTTTGTTTAATTTCTTAATTAAACCCAAGACTAATATACACTTTATAAATCCACTTATGAATTTTATTCCCACCTTTAGGGTACTAAACAATTAAAATTAATAAAATTTTAAAACACAACCTCACTTTTAAAAATCAGTTTTTATTGGTCGATGCCCATGTCGAGTTTCTGATCGATGCCCAATGACATGTAACGAGGTGTAGACGCTGGTCAACAATATTCTTACTCGTGTGAAATTAGTCATTTTCCACACTTGTAATGTAAAACTTTTATTAACATTTTAAAAATTTTATTTGTATTTCTTTAACTTATAGGTGAGTAATTAATTATAGGGTAGGGTGTTTATTTGCTTACAACGATTTTTGTAAAAACAAAATACAAATATTAATTACTTAATTTTTCCCATTTCCCAATATTTATATATTTATGCCATTTGCGATATTTATATCGTTTTTATTAAAATGAAAAGTAAGACTCTTTTATTGTTATATGATTTCCATTGTACACTATTTCAGAGATAGCGATAATGTTAAATTAAATTTGACACACAAAATTTAAGTAAAAGCACTCTAAAATCTACTTCGTTCGAGTACATAGAGAACGTCTCAACACGTCACAAGATATTATATTTGTTAGAAATGTGCTGTGGTGACGTAAAAACACATCGTGTCTTGCTTAACCCATCTTGATAAAACGAATTAGTTCTAAATTGTGTAAACTCCGGTCGTATTTGTTTTTTTATTATTTCTTTTAAAATAAGTAAAAAACCATACTGTTAAAGATGGGCTTATATTTAATTCATTTCGAAAGCGATGCTGCCAAGTAAACAAAAAATGATAAAGTAAACAAACCTTTTCGAATGCACATAGCCTCGGACAGAGCCTGATTACATATTTTTAGTTAAATAATAAAAAATACATTGCTAAAACACGTTATTACCTACTTACAAAACATTATCTTATTTCGCCTCTGTCCTACTATAAAACCGGTGGCACGTGGCATGGTACTAGAAACTCGTCGAGTAGATTATTTTTGCTGCAATAAATGATTGTTGACAAAAGGGTTTCTTTACTTTATCATTTTTGTGTACTTGGCGGCATCGCTTTCAGAATGAATTAAATATGGACCCATCTCTATCTATTATTTTCTAAAGGCACTGGGTGAAGAACAGCCGGCGGCATTTTTCAATTATAAAAATAAAACCGCCGTGCGGTGGTTTATTCTGTATACGTAAATGAAAACTGCAAAAAATCCCAATTAATTTGTAATAACCGGCGGTTTTAACTTATTTAATCAATAGATGCCGCCTTCCGTCGACTATTCTTATAAAAATTAATAAAAACCGCCGAATAGTATAGTTAACCCAACCTTAATAATTATTTATTTTGCTAAGCCGTAATGGTGTAATTTTCTCGGGGTTTAATTGTTAAATGTATTATTTGGAATTTATTAATAAAAAAATTAAACTGGGAGATACGTTTGAGACTCGCGTGAAGATTTTGTCACGGTCTTGTAGGTGTTCAAAAGAAGAATGTAATCCTTAAAAAAAAAAGGTAGAAGCCAAGAGAATTTCCAGCGAAAATAAAAGAAATCGGACACCCTGTATTAGCATTTGACTGATGCATTTATAATCACATCAAAATAAAATATGGCAGTTTAATCAAAATAATTTGACATATTTTCAAGTTATAACACGTAGCCATAAGCAATTTTGTCGGCAATATCACGAAGTGGCGTATCTCAAAAAGTAGGAAAATTGACTAGAGCTGATGTAATTGCTTCAAAAAAGTTGCTTCTTAATATTACAAATTGGCATACGTTAGATTTTGATATCTTTAAAAGTTATAGAAATATAATACTAAGCCTATTTCATTTTACTAAAAAAAGTAGTACAAAAAATACCTAAAAAGCACCCTTGTGAAATTTAAACAAAAAGATACGCCGCTTCGTGATATTGAGGACGATTTATACCATATAATATCTTGTAGATTGCTTATTGCTCGTATGTTAAAAAAGAAACATAGGTATCTTTCTGTGGAATGTTTTGAATAAAATTAAATAGTCCAAGCGATTCCATTGCGCTTTAAGCCTAGTTTAAGATTATTACATCATCAAGTTTATTTCAAGTTGGCATTTGTAGGCAAATTAAATCAATAATTAATTACTGGGTCCATTACCAATTTTAATATTTGTATTTCGCGTTTTTTTTTGTGGTTTCAATTACAAATATGAGGTCAGTTTGGCCCTAACCCCAAAAATAAACAATTTCAATGGCATTACACGCCAAATTTAACTGAACGACAACTGCTACGGCAACGGGAGCGAAATATCAGTTTATGAATTGAGATTTATTCCTCAAACAAGTTACACCAAAACTAATTGCTTTTATGATAAAATACCAACCATTCAGTTTTGTTGTGTCAAGGTAGTGTTAAGAAGAAAGATAATAATGCGAAAAAAATTCCGTGCAGGTTTGAGGTTGAGTCAAAGTGGGTCCTCATAAATCAAAAATAAGGTGTTTTAGCAAAAAAACGGAATTTAAATTGAGATCAGTGCTTTTAAGCACTCTCGTTTGCTAAATTTAATAAAATCGGCGATACGACCGAAAAATAAAAAATATACAACAAAAATAGTCCCCAATATAAAACCGGTTTACTTTTTAGGGACTGCTATGAAAGACGAATACAGACTTAAAGTAAAATATTTAAATATGTTTACCCAGAAACAAAATTACTTGGTATATTTTCTTTATAAATAAATCATATACAAAATGTTAAACCCGGTCCTGTTGTTTGTTTTTCGCTAGTCAGTAAATTTTACTGCGCATGCCCACAAGGGGACTGCGCAGTGCCCAGGTAGGGGTTATTATGATTTTCGCTGCATTCATCCATATTTATTTTCAGATCATTTTTTAAAACAGACGGAGGCGACGAAGCGATGCAAAACACACGAGTCGGCAATCGCGCCGACCGGTTGTCTATTTTGTAATATTCTAAAAGCCGGTCTCAAACACTACGAGCTTCGACGGAGTTTTGGCATTCGCCAGAATTCGTGGAGCTGTGGGAGGGTGGCTTTGCCACGCTTCGCCCAACGTTCGCACTTTGCCGTAGTACGAAGTTTTCCCACCGACTGTCGGTACACCACTTCACATCAAAGAGAACGCGAAGTTCGGCGAATTGGGTTAAGTGGCAGCTCCCAGACGATTCGCTATTGCTTTGATGAACAGTCGTTAATATTTTGTCTAAACAATGCAGTACAAAATTGTGCTACGAGTATTTACTAATGGAGTGGAACAGCGATTTAATAAATCAATTTTTAATCTCTACCAAAAAGAAAAATACTTTGCAATTCTAAAAAGATAAGAGTGGCTTACAAAGTTGTTTTAGGGGTCAAGTATCGGAAAGTCACAGCTAACCATTCGTTTGTATGGATAGCTTTTCGCATTACTGTGTCCTTTTTCCGGAATAAAAGAACCTTTTTTATTCAGAAGATTTTCAAAATCCATCGCCGACTCTGCAAAGGGGATTTGTTTACTTATTTTTAATGATTTTTGGGGCTATGAGTACTAATCTCAAAGAATTTTTAGTCTGCAACGTTTTGTTTTTTGAGATATCCATCATCAAACTTGAAAATCAAATTCACCTTATTTTCACTAAATCAAACCTTCTTTTTGCAAATTATTCTTGATTTAAAGCTTAATTAACACTCATACCTCTTAAAACCCATTTTTTTATGTATTTATCCCCTATTTTTAGCTTTACTTTCTATGGCGGCGCCATGGCTACTGTGGTTGAGATAATATAATATAATTAAGTAAAGCTTTGCAATTTTATGGGAAAAAGGAGTATAAAATAAATATAAAAATGGGTTTTAGAGGTGTAAATCAAATATTGAGTGCCAATTCAACAGAAAGTTTAAGAATTACGTGCAAAAAAGAGAAATATGGTGAATTT
>JACEGR010006321.1:0-62172 GCA_014170235.1 Listronotus bonariensis
TATACTTTATATTATAGGATTATAAAGTACTTGTCAGAAGCTTTAAAATGATGTGTCACAAGATACCCTTTTTTATTTCATTTTTTTTCAAGGTGGCGCCCAGCCGCTTGAAATTTTAATTTGTCAATTTCACTCTAAAATATAGTAATTATGCATTAATTATATATCTCAAAGTTTTACTTTTTAAAATTGATCCGTTTTAAAAATAAAAAGGGGTGACATTAAAGAAATGCACTGTACTATAATTGATACATCGATATTAAATAACAATTATAATAATAATAATAATAATAATAATACAAAATGTTTAGCAAGCAGTATATTATGCAGTTAAAAATGCTGTTTTCTTTTTAATTTTATTACGTTAACATAAAATTAAATACACTTAAACTGAATTACAATTCTAGTTACATGATACCTCGTTAAAGTTAATTTGAACAATGTTGTACATCTATATCTTGGGGGCTATGAGAATAACTCCAGCTGTAGACCTATATTTTGCTAAAGGGGAGTATAACTATGATCTAAACATAACCCATTAACAAAACGCTAGTTGCACAATACAGCCGTTCTAATGAAAAACACCGTATGTGTATATTATAAGCCTGTTTACATACGGTGTTTTTCCGTCACACGGCAAAATAATAGTAGGAAATCTACTAAACTAACCAGAACTAACCAAACTATTTTCTATTAAATAATTAAATAATATATTATAATATGGCACCTCCGCTAAAAAAGTGTCACAATTTTGTTTTAAGAAAATTAATATTAAAGAAATTATTTAGGTTAGGATATTTATTTCTTAATACCATGCATTTTACAAGTTATGATGTTATTTTATTGTTATATTATTGTTTTTATAGAAAAACGAAATATTTTAAGACTCAATACATATTTATCTTAACAATGGAGATTGAAATATTGGTACTGGGTTTTCTTAAATATAAGAGATTTATTATAATTTAAAAAAAAGCTTTAAACTTATTAACGCTATTTGCATTAATGCACATTAATAGAAAAAATATTGACTTTCTACGTGTAGTTTTTTAAGAGTTTTATAACCTCAAAAGACCATTTGGTAGGTATATTCTTATGTACATAAAAACTTTTGTTTTCGCGATTTTCGAGAATAAGGTGTAGTCGTGAGACAATCACGTTGCATCCCCCAGGGTCCTTATTCTTAAAACTGAAGAACAGCGTTCTTATGAGAAAAGTGGGCGGAGTTCACTCGAAAAGCTTAAATAGGTATTCTTGAACGCAAACGACTGCTCCTATCATGCGACTGTAAGGAAAACAGCCTGGGAACTGAACGATCATTTTGGCGATGTGATCGAGTCCGATCTCATATGTTTGAGAGTTAGGACCCAGCAGTAGCAATTATCGATGGGATTTTTTGTTCTCTCCATTGCATTGGCACTTCGACCTCATACGGCTTCTTTTACTACTGACCCACTGTCTCCAGTATTCATAACACATTTTGCAAACAGTTTGAGGTATCCATGGCCTGTTTTCGTTTAGAATTTGCAACTTAAAGTAGGAAAAATATGCACTTTTCATAAAACCTGTTAAAGGTTTCCTGAATTTTTTAACTGTGTATTCCCCACAAATAAATGTAACAAAAAGCATTTGGCTTATTGATAACTTCTCCGAGACAAAGACATGATATTAAAATTAATTTAGTAATATAAATGTACTGACAAGACTTCGAATCTAAAAATCTGAGGTAAACAAGAAACTGCACGTAGTTTGTTGATCTATGTTACCAATCAAAATGTGATCCTTTATTTAATTGACTGTGGATTATCTTTTCTATGGTTTCACGAGGTGTCTCAAAAATGTAAGAAATATAAAAATTTAAATAAAGGTTTCTTGATTTCCTGATTTTTGAGAAAACAACTGTGATTAAAAAAAAACAGTTCATGGTTATTGCGATTTATCTCGGAGCTACAGAGTGATTTTTTAGTTTAGCCCATTTTTATATTCTTCTTAAACTTGCTTGCCCTTTAACTTTACTTTAAGTAAGATTTTGTTAATTTTTGATGTTCTATAATAAATTTATATTTATTTTATTTTAATTTCGTAAATTAAATTTTTGTTCTGTGGTAGTGATTGTCTATAAATAAAGTCATATTTTGTAAAGCTTAACTAAGATAATTATTTTCTTTTAATATAAAAGTTTATTTTTATTAAAATATTAGGTTAAGGTTGTGAAACCAAAGAAATAGGTATTAAAAAACGGTTTTGAGTAATTTGCAGAAAGAAAGAACATAATAAATATCGACAATTTTCACAATTTTTACGGTTTTTTGCAATTTACTCAAAATGGCCTAAACTAACTTGATTTTCGGATTAAGCGGGTCAATAAACGTACCCGTAGATAGGTCGCGTCCGGTGCACAGAGAACTTTTGTTTTGTGCCGGTGTTATACTAGTGATTATGGTAGAAAAATTAATATATTTTTTTGTTTCAGGTATGTACTTTTTGTTAACAAAGAAAGTAGGTAAGCAAGGTTAATTTAAATCTTGTGAAAGTTTTAAAAAAGGATTTGTCTATTTAGTGGTTGTAAACTCCAAACATCAAAGGTGCCGACAGAATCAAAATCACTTATATATTGTATATTTATTAACCATAGTACTGCATCAGTCCCTTCGTGACAATATTTTTGACGAACATGTAAGGCATTCGGTTTGGTTTAATGTGTAGAGCGTAGTATACAGCGATGGTATTCAGGGTGATCATTTTTAAGTCGGCCCCATTGCTAACTTCTTTATTATTGAAAATACTAAGTCGGTTAAAATAGTAAAGTAAAAACAATTAAACATCGGGTTTACGATTTATTGCAAAAAATTTCCTTTTTTCAATAAAATAAGTAATAAGTAATATTTTACAAAAAACAAAAAAAATGCATTAAAAAGTTGCAGTTGTTGTCTTTCTAATCCCGCAAAGTTAAAAGTTGTCGCTGCTTATTTTCTTTGTGCAACAAAAACCAAAAAAATGCCTCCGATGTGTTTCATTAGTAAGTTAATGCAAAAAGTTGCAGTTGATGTTCTATTAGTCACAAGTTTAGGCAAAAAGTTGCAGCTGATGTTTTATTATTCGCAAGTTAACGCAAAAACTTGCAGCTAATGTTTATTATTTACAATTTAACGCAGAAACTTGCAGCCGATGTTTTATTATTCGCAATATACGCATAAACTTGCAGATAATGTATTATTTTACTTTACTTACAATTCGGAAGACCCGCCGTTCAAAATTACCAGATCTCTGTTGTTAAGGGTCACTTTTTGAAAAAAATGCAAGGGTATAGTAAGTTGTTTTAGAGTATCTAAGAAGTTAATGGTGTACTCAAAAATATTTCTGTCAATCTACAAAACTACAAATATTACACCAACTCACTTCCGACTGTCTTATGTTTGTAAATAAAAATATTTTATTTATTATATAAATGACAAGTAGCACGTGGCAGAAAGTAGATGTGGTTTTATTTTTCGTGCAGTGGAATTGCAATGGTCGCGCGACTTTGGTGTGCGCTAAATAATTTGTTTTCGTTATTTTTATTTAACGTAAGATACGATCTACTTGCTACTTATAGTTTTTCGCGCAAATAAGCTTCGTCGGCATGACCTACTAATAAAAATAACTCATTAAAAGAGTTAATTGCCTGCAATAAAACGATAAACGGTAGTCAGGAGGGCACGGTCGTAATATACCTTCACAATACGACCGTACCCTCCCGACTACCGTTAATTATTTTATTGCAGCCAATCAGCTTTTTAAGGGGTTATTTTTATTAGTAGATAATGCCAACAAAGCCTGTTTGGGCGAAAAACTATACTGCTTACTATTCTTTACGTAGAATGCAGTGGCGTAGTTAGATTTTTTTACATTCTTGTTTTGAAAATATTGACCAATGATGCGTTTTTGTAAAGGAACACCCTATATATTAAAAAAAATAATTTGTCCTTTTACAATCCTTTCAAAAACATAAACACTGTGGGTTTATCATCTTATGAGGATTTAATTCCCAATATTTATAATTAACATCTAAAATTTTGCAGTTCGCCATGCAAACAAATCAGTTAACAGTTTTTATCTTTTTAATTATTGTAGTGATGCTTACCTTACGAATTTTAAAATTGGACTTTTCTACTTTATTAAATTATGTTTTCTCTTTATTACGTAAATGTAGGTACGTAGCACTTATACACGCTTTTAATTAGCAAATAGTTTAACTTAATCATTTTCTTGATTTATTGTTAGCATAATACCTTCAGTTTATTCTTGATTTATGAAAACATATAAAAAATGTATTTCTTTGGGTAAAAAAATGTGTTGCATTGATTGAAAATGTCACTAAATATAATAGATGTGTTATAAATAAAAAATAAACAAAATAGAATATAGGTACTTACAATGAATTAAAAAAACATATTCAATAAAAACCATTTTCAAATTAAAAGTTTTATTCAAGAAATTGGTAGCTACTTTGATTTGTATAACAAAAGAAAATACATTATTAAGTATAAAAGCAAAATTCAATTTTAAAAGTCCTGACGTAAGCACCACTACAGTAATCAAGTCAATAAAAAAATGGTAACTGATTTGTTTTGCATGGCCTACTGCAAAATTTTGATATGAAATATAAAAATTAGTAATTTTGTCGTCGCTTATAAAAATAAACTTATAGTGTTACAAATTTTTAAAATGTCTTGTAAAAAGGCAAATTATTTTTGTAGAGAAATATACAGGATGTTCTATTTTAAAAAATCTAACATTGATTAATATTTGAAAAACAATAACTGCTACACAGTATTCTACAAAAAAGTACTATAAAAGTCATTTTTACCTCTTTGATACGTTATCAGCCAACTGAGATACAAGGAGTGCCTAAAATTGCAAAATTTTTAAAATCAACTATAGCTCAGAAACTAATAGGGCTATGGCGGCTATGTTTATGGCATCTTTCGTTTTACCAAAATGTAGTTTTGGTTCGCAAAACACACAAGTTTCTATCTTTAATAATAACTAAGATACTCCGTTGTGGTAACCAAAATGGGACACTTAGTACATATACAGTGCTTGTTTAAAGTCAGGACCCCCCTCCTACCTTTTAAATTGTTTGGTATTTTTTTCATGAAAATTTGGTAAGACAGCGATAATCAAATTTAAGGCAAGAAATGACAGATACAAATGTCTTACTGAGATTTGGGCGCCATTTGGAAATAAAAATAACGGGAAAGGGTGGTCTTGTTGTAACATAATTTTAAGGGGGGCTAAGGTCAAATCGTACAAAAAAGCTCATGTTTTCGTGATTTTTTTCTGACGACACAGTTAAAATTTATTTACTCAACCAATGGTACATTAAAGTATGACATTCGAAGAATGTTTCATCAAATTTTTTACAAAAAATATTAAAAAAATACGGCAATGGCAGCAATTGTTTGGACGTGTCTCGAAAAAGTTGAATTGCGGTGCCCCTCATAACTTGGTGCTGAATCATCCGAAATCAAAAAATCAAAGTTCATTCGTTAGATAATAGTTTTCCCAGGTAATGCTGTCGAGTTTTTATTTTTTTTCCAAATTTTTTTCATTTTTTCGAACATTTTGAAGTGAAAACACAATTTTGTGGGAAAAAATCGGCTAATTTGTTATTGCAAAATCAAAATTATGAAAAAAAAAAAAATTCTACAGCGTTACCTCGTAAATGATGTACAGAAATAGTGTTTAAAATTTCAAAAGCATCGGTGCAGTAGTTTTGGAATTATCAGGGGCAACCGACTTTAAAAACGTAAGTTGTGAATTAAATACCTTACCCCCTTAAACCAATGCGCTTCAAAAAACCTCGACAGCGTTACCTCGTGAAATGATGTACAGAAATAGTGTTTAAAATTTCAAAAGGATCGGTGCAGTAGTTTTGGAGTTATCAGGGGCACCGACTTTGAAAACGTAGTTGTAAATTAAATACCTTACCCCCTTAAAGCTCCTGGCGAGTACTTTATAACTCTAGAATAAAAAGTAAATACCTTTACCTACCACAAAATGGCGGTACTTTAAAAATACCCTGAATACTTGATTTAAATGGCCATGTCTCCAATTCTAAAAAGTTAATATACCTAATGTGGTATTTTCTTAAATATCTTAGAGATATCTTTCTTATGGTAATATAATATACAGGGTGCGTCATTTAAAACATCCATAGTTTTTGTCCTACCCTGTATATTATTACCAATAATACCATTAAATAAATCCTTAAAAGACCTTTAAAAAAATACCACATTGGGTGTATCTATTTTTATTAGACTTGGAATTATGGCCATCTAAATGAGGTATTTAGGAAAACTTCAAAGTTTTGCAATTTTGCAGTAGGTAAAGGTATTGATATTATATTCTAGGGTTATAAAGTACTCGTCAGGAGTTTTAAAATAATGTGCCACATTTCTATTTAATTTTGTTTTTTAAAATGGCGCCCAGCTGTCAGTTTGACATTTATATCTGTCATTTCTTGTGTTAAATTTGGTTTATGTTGTCTTACTAAAATCCTTTAACTTTTAATAAAAAAATACCTAACAGTTTAAAAGTTTTGAAGGGGGCGTTGTGAATTTAGACAAACACTGTTTGAATAGACCAGTTACGCCGAACCACTGGCACGCGCGCTCAAGTTGGCACGCGAGGTAAAAATTTCGGCACGCGAGCATGTTGTAATGTTTTTGTATATCAGTAAAAGTAAAGGATCCTCTTTTTGTTTTTTTCTTAAGAATTTAGGCTACCTGAAAAATTGAATGACACGCTATCTTCCGTATTTGAAGTTAGTTAAAAAATATGACAAGTGACCTTTCTTTTTTTTTTGTTTTTTTTGCTCTTTAAAAATTTTTTATCAAAAAAAAATAATATGGTACGTCAACGATACTATTTTACATTTTTGTTCAAAAATGGCACGTACATACAAAAAGGTTCGCCATAACTGGAATAGACTATGTTAATTAAAAGCTACACGCTTATGTTTTATTATTTGTTTCAACGATCTAAAAGTACTTTTTATTTTTTAGTTGTTTTTATTAAAATTCAATGGATTATTAATAAAATAAAAATTAAATTTCCTTTTGTATGGCTGCACTTTTAATATTCAGATTGTACTTGTGCGTAAGCCTTTAATTTAAAATCTATATTTTTAATAGATGTTCATTTTTACGTATTACGCTATGTGGTTTGCATTGTTTTTTAAACAATGGGTAAAAATGACTTTTTCGAATATAAATTTTATAAAAAGGCATTGTCTGTAGCTATACAAATGGTATTTAACGAACCATCCTAATGCTTATTTTCCCATAATAGCAGCTTATCTCTATTTAAAATGCATTATTTTCTTTATTTTAAATGGTAGTTTTTAATTTTTTCAGCATAATTAAATATTTTTTAAAAGTTATTTTAATTTTAAATAACTTTTTGCTTATAATTTGCCACTTCAAAATTGTGATTTTTTTTAAATTATTTTCGGTATTAGTTTATGAAGGGTCTTTCAATAAGAGTGATAGTATTTTAAATAGATATTTCTCGGTTTCTAATCCAAATATTCTAAGTTTGCAGGTTTTACCTTATTTGGTGTAATGTGCACTTTTATGATGCAGCTTCTAACTCCTCTAAATCTCGAAGTACTAAAAATGTTATCAAAGTGGTAGCTCAGTTGTGGCTACTTAACGTTTTCACTTAAGATTTGGGTGGCCATCATCGGTACCCTGCGCAGGTTACCTGCCGCCCTGTGGAAAAGTTTGAAGATAAGTTCAAACTTTTCCACAGTGCGACGTATAAGCTGCGCAGACTACCGATAATGGCGACCCAATTATCGAGTGAAAACGTTAAGTTGCCACAACTGAGCTACCACTTTAGTAACATTTTTTAATACTTACAACCGATCAAGAGGAGTCTGACCCTGCATTATAAAACTGCACATTAGACTAAAAACAGTAATACCTAAAATTAAAAAAAATGATTAGAAATTGCGAAATCCATATTTAAAATACTTTCACTCTTATTGAAAGACCATTTTTTGACGTGACAGATCGAAAGTTGACGGGTGGGAGTTAGTAAATATGGAGCATTACCCGTTAGAACAACGTGTTTTGATTGTGAACAGTTATTATCAAAATGGTCAAAGTTAAATGGCCACCATTTGTAAAGTTCGTCCAATATTAGGTCAAAATAATGTTCCCAATTCATCTACTATAAAAAGAATAATCAAAAAATTCCAGGGTACTGATTAGTTTTATCCGTGGCGGACATTCACAAGATATTTTGTTTCATAAATAGTTCCCAAATGTATAATTTCTAAATTATAAAATACTTTAACGCTTTGCTACAGAAAATAATTTTTTATTGAAACACTAAAATCTTGTGCTCTTATTAAAATACCCTTTATGTATGACAGATAATATATCTTGAAAAACAAATTACCCAGTGCCTATCGGAACGATGATTTAAGTAGATCTACAGGGCGTTTTAAAACTAATGCACCAAATTTTAATGGCATATTATTTCTCTATAAACGAATGTCCGAAAACGCTTCCTTTAAGAGATACAGGGTTTTCGAAATTCTAAAAAAATATAATAATTTTTAAACCACTTTAGATATTAAATTGGTTTATACATTGTTTTAAAGCAGCAAAATACATTATTTAATGCGAAATATTATTAAAATCACGAATGGCATCAGTGCCATATTTGTATGGACCATTTTTTAAGAAAAAATGGTGCACCAGTGCTTTTACCTAAAATAAAAAATTAGTTTTAAAAACTATATTAAATGAGGGGCAAACTTGATTTCTTGTCTTTCTTTCAAACCAAATTGACCTTTAAAAAATTCACTGCATAAAGATGAAGAATATTATTAACAATAATAATTTGCTACATCTAAAGTAACAAAAAAGCGGCAAGAAAGGTATGGGACAATTTTTCGCAAATCGAGGAACGTGTAATTTTTTAAATATCCCTAGCTTATGTTACGTTTTTAAGGGAGAATGATGAGATTTAAAGAATATTGAAAAACAAAATGGGTATTTTAGTAAAAACAACAAAGTTCCTTTTTATTAAAAAAAAATACTTTTCTTGTAATAAATTATTCAAAAATCCTAAATATTTTAAAAACCTTACATTTTTAGTATAGAAATCGCTGAAGAACTGAAGAAACGTAACCAATTTTTCTTTTTAAAATTTGAAAATTATCATAAAGGTTATTTGAAAAAAAGGAGATTTGGCATTTAAAATATTAAGATATTACTCACGCTTGAATTACCGAATACGATAGTTTTGCTTTTAATGATTTTTTTGTTATTCTTAGTGTTTTAAAACACTACGATTACAAAGATTCTTTATCCCAAAAACTGTTAACTAGTTTAGAGAAAGGACAACAAAAAATGTAATTTTTACAATACTGGCACATAAGGTTTTAAAAAGTTGCAATATAGACCGGGATCTAATGGGAGTTAAGTATGCATAATGTAAGGACCGCATATCGTAGATCGTTCTAAACTCAAATCAGCTTGCAGATTTTAAATCTGGATGTTGCCAGGAGCCCAATTGGTCCATTTTTTGTATACCCAACTCCTTTGAATATTTAAGTAAATGTACTAAACAAATTCTTTGAAACGATTTTAATGGTTGTTTTTTTTTAACAATATCCAATTGTTTTTAATATTTAAAGGTACTTATAGGTCAGCAATTGGAAAAGTAAACAAAAAATAATAACAATTACAATTGTTGATAAAAAAATTATTTATTATGAAAAATTAAGTTTTATTATAGTTACTTAAAGAAAAAAATGTAATATATATAGTTTTTTATATTTGCAATCAGTATTAATAAATTTGCAAAGAAAAAGTATTTATAATCATAAGCCTAAACGGCCAAAACGTATTAGCATATCCAAAAATTGTCAAGAGAAAAACATCTGTATCAGCGCTAATAATATTATAATAGGAGCGGCTTGACTTTTTACAGCGTGAAAAATTTTGGCAAAACATTCTGGTACGGCTTTTAATTTGTTTGATTTTAATTCTGGTACCTCAACAAATAAAGAGCCTTCCAATTAAGAACATTGTGTAGGATCACGAAATCCTCCACAAATATGTATATATATAAGGCTAAACACATAGTCGAGCGACGAGGATAGCGGCGAGCAAACAGCGCCACATCCCGTCATAATCAAACCCGTAAAATCAAAAATGCATGCGTACATAGTAATGCGATCAGTTTGTCACTCAAACTCGTCAAGTTAGCGTTTGGTTTTGAACGCGGCGCGGGCTCGTGGCAACATTCGGATTTATAATTTGCAAACTTTTCAGAGTTCAAAACTATCTACGATGTACGGTCCTTACATTTTGCATACTTAACTTCTTTTAGCGCCTGCACTATTAACCTTTTTCTACTTATATTTGTTTTTTTTATGGATAAAAATGTCAGTTATTATGACATTTTGAAAATCCATTTTTATATTTTTGCCTATTGTTGTCAGTAGAATCAATTTTTAGAAAAATATACAATGTGTTTTGTTTAAGATAGCAAGGTTAAAAATACTTCAAAGTAAAACGAAGGTGGCACAAAAAGGGGTCACGTCAATACGTCGCGGCAAATTCGACGTACGACAACTCGTCGCATGCGTCGCAACTCGACGCAGACAATAAGAAATATCGTTGTAATATGCAGTATATATATTTTTAATATTTAAAACGAAATTACATCTACGGTTATATTCGTTAAAGTCACGGAAATTTTCGTGTCTGTATTGTATCCACGGATCCACATTCTTATTTTCTCTGTAGCTGTTACTCAATCCAGGGATATCCATGGAGTATGACAACATTAAAAAGCACAAGCCCGTATAATCAGAGCTAACCAGATCCAGCTTTTTTCTTTTGTGCGTGGAATTTCATTGATTTGAAACGCTTAAAACGGTCATGCAAAACTGTCACATTGGGAGGGTCATAGTTAGTTCTGGTTAGTTAAATCTTTTTTTTAATTCTTTATAAAGTGAATTAAAAAATTGTAAGCCAGAAGAGACTAGATCCTATATCACTATAATAGTCACGGACGAAACGACCGATTTTCGCCAAAATATAATGATAATTATATTATTTTACATATATATTATTTTATTTTATTTTTTAATTTTTGCTACCAATTGTATCAGCGTCAAATTCTTAATGCGTCGTATTTGACCGCGTCGAATTGTCGCTGTGACAAATTGCCGTCGCACCATATTTGCCGCGTTGATTAGTCCGAAACATTAAACATTTAGATAATTTTCAATTATACCTCTTATCGAAATTTCAACATTGTGTAACACTTTTAAAGAAAATAACAGGCTTGTTAAGAATTTTATAGTTCCATATTACTTTAAAAATTTATTGTTTTATTTCATTTTTAATTTTTGCGTCCAATTGTGTCTGCGTCGAATTCTAAATGCGTCGTATTGGACCGCGTCCTATTGTCGCTGCGACAAATTACCGTCGCGCCATATTTGCCGCGTCGGTTTGTCGCGCGACCAAATGTCCGCTTCGAATTGTCGTAGATCCCACAAAAGTCCAAAACATTAGAAATTTGGATCATTTTCAATTATACCTCTTATCAAAATTTCAACATTGTATAACACTTCCAAAGAAAACAACAGGCTTGCTCGAAATTCCATAGTTCCATATTACTTTGAAAATATATTGTTTTAATTCATTTTTTAATTTTTGCGTCCAATTGTGTCTGCGTCGAATTCTAAATACGTCGCATTTGACGGCGTCGAATTGTCGCTGCGATGAATTGCCCTCGCGCCATATTTGCCGCGTCAATTTGTCGCGCGATCAAATGTCCGCGTCGAATTCTTGTAGATCCCCTACAAAGTCCGAAACATTAGAAATTTGGATCATTTCCAATTATACCTCTTATCAAAATTTTAACATTGTATAACACTTCTAAAGAAAATGACAGGCTTGTTAGGAATTCCATAGTTCCATGTTACTTTGAAAATATATTGTTTTATTTCATTTTTTAATTTTTGCGTCCAATCGTGTCTGCGTCGAATTCTAAATGTGTCGTATTTGACCGCGCCCTATTGTCGCTGCGACGAATTGCCGTCGCGCCATATTTGCCGCGTCGGTTTGTCAAGCAACCATTTGCCGCGTCGAATTGTCGCGTCAATTTGTCGCGCGATCAAATGTCCGCGTCGAATTCTTGTAGATCCCCTACAAAGTCCGAAATATTAGAAATTTGGATCATTTTCAATTATACCTCTTATGAAAATTTCAACAATGTATAACACTTTCAAAGAAAATAACAGGCTTGTTAGAAATTCCATAGTTCCATATTATTTTAAAAATGTATTGTTTTATTTTATTGTTTAATTTTTGCGTCCAATTGTGTCTGCGTCGAATTCTTAATGCGTCGTATTTGACCCCGTCTTATTGTCGCTGCGACAAATTGCCGTCGCGCCATATTTGCCGCGTCGGTTTGTCGCGCGACCATTTGCCTCGTCTGATTGTTGTAGATCCCTCACAAAGTCCGGAAAATCAGAATTTTGGATCATTTCCACCCACCACCTCTTATCAAAATTTCAACATTGTATAATACTTTCAAAAAAAAAAATAACAGGCTTGTTAGGAGTTCCATAGTTCCATATTACTTTGAAAATGTATTATTTTATTTCATTTTTTAATTTTTCGTCCAATTGTGTCTGCGTCGAATTCTAAATGCATCGTATTTGACCGCGTCCTATTGTCGCTGCGACAAATTGCCGTCGCGCTATATTTGCCGCGTCGGTTTGTTGCGTGACCATTTGCCGCGTCGAATTGTTGTAGATCCCACACAAAGTCCGGAACATCAGAAATTTGGATTATTTCCAATTATATTTCTTATCAAAATAACAGGCTCCTTAAAAATTCCATAGTTCCATATTACTTTGAAAATGTATTGTTTTATTTCATTTTTAATTTTTGCGTCCAATTGTGTCTGCCTCAAATTCTAAATGCGTCGTATTGGACCGCGTCCAATTGTCGCTGCGACGAATTTTCGTCGAGCCATATTTACCGCGTCGGTTTGTCGCGCGACCAAATGTCTGCGTCGAATTGTCGTAGATCTCCCACAAAGTCCGAAACATTAGAAATTTGGGTCATTCCCAATTGAAGACCTCGGTGCAAGAACCGGGCAACTCCATTTTTACCGAAATTGAGTTTCTGCAATCAACATATAGAATTTGATGTTGCGCATCTTTTGGTGCAAGAATCAGGCAAATCCCACGATTCTTTATTGAGTTAGCATGCGAATGGATTTATCTGATAAGCCATTTCGGTGTAAGAATCAGGCATCTCCAGGAGTTACCCGATTTTAGCACCGAAATGTACGCGTGTAGTAGTGGGAGATGTCGGAGTGGGATTATTGCATCATCTTCGTATGTCGCATTACGCGAATAATTTAGTTGCAGTTGAGATTTTGTTGAACGCGTCACTATGTCCTCGGAAACCGAGAGCGAGTCTTTCCAAGATTCTGGCAGTGAATATGTTCCGAGTGATTTGGATCAACCCAGTACAAGTAGAGCATCGAATAACAGGTCGACTGAAACAAAAAAAAGCGTGTTCGCAGAGGTTCGAATCGGTCAAAATTGACAGAAAAAAGAGGTAGAAAACGAGTAAAGAACGAAAGCGGCTGGCAAAGAAATGTGAGGAAAAGATTGAAAGCCTGTGGAGAAGAGCATCTAAATTCAGTTAAAAAGGTTGTACCCAAGAGAACTGTAGGAGCACCGTGTACTTGTCGGCTCAAATGTTTTGACAAAATAAATGAGGCACAAAGAATGTCTATTCTCTCTTCTTTTAACGAATTGGGAAACAAAGACAAGCAAGACTTATATTTGGGCGGACTGATTTCTTCAAAATCAGTGCAAAGAAGGCGACCAACATCAGGACAAAGAAATGCAAAAGAAGTTGCATTTTTGTATAAGGTAAGCTGTCTTGCTCGTTAATTATCTAAATTGTATCAATATTGTTAGTTTATTCCATCAAATTCTCAGGGAATGGGTAAGAGAACACGGCGATTTAAAAAATGACATAAAAAAATTGTAGGCCTACAATATTGTGCTCGGACAGAATAATTTTTTTTTTAAGTTATACATGTTTGAGTTGTTTTTCCTAGAATTTTTTACGCTAACCGACTCTATCCCTAATGGTTTCCGATTCACCCCATTTTATTATGGATACACTGTTTGTGGTAAATTATTTAACATACACTAAAAGAACTTTTTGTTACAGATCCGTTCTGGACTAACAGAACATCAAGTCTGCAAGAAAGCCTTTTGTAGTATTCATGGCGTAACTAAGCATCGTGTTGATCGTCTTGCGTCGTCATTGAAGACTAGCATATCCGCGAAACCTGATATGAGAGGAAAACACTCGAATCGTCCTAATAAGATACCACAAGAAATATTACGAAACATAGAAGATCATATAAACAGCTTTCCAAAAAGGAGTTCTCATTATAGCCGAGAACGAAACGACAAAAAGTTATTTTTGCCTGCGGAGTTCAATATTTCGAAGATGTATAAATTGTATTTGGAGAAGTATGAAAATGAAGTTTTCCAGGCACTAGAAAGGGGGAAAGAGGCTCATCCAATAGTTACCTACGACTTCTACAATCGGAATTTTGTACTGAACCACAACATTTCTTTCGGAACTCCAAGGTCTGATACATGCCAAACTTGTGACAGGTTACAAAATCTTATACTGGCCGAGTTAGATCCCGAAGAAAAGAAGACACTTCAGACTGAAAAAGATCTCCATGTTCGTAAATCCGAAGTATTTTACAAGAGATTAAAAGAAGTTACTACTCTTAGTAAAGAAGATGAGACCGTGGAAGTACTATGTTTTGATTTCCAGCAGAATTTGCCCCTACCCCACGTACCAGCAGGAGACGTATTTTACAAAAGACAACTTTGGGAATATAATTTTTGTATTCATTCTGGAAAATTGGGTACTTCAACTTTTTATATGTATGATGAGCAGACCGCTAAAAAAGGAAGTAATGAAGTAGTTTCCTTCCTTCATCATTATATACAAACATATTTACCTGTATCCGTAAAAAATCTGTACTTATTTTCGGACAATGCCTTTGCACAGAACAAAAACCAAACTTTAATGAAATACTTATTCACTTTGGTAAATAAAAATGAAAGAATAAGCCAAATATATCACCAATATCCGGAACCAGGGCACAGTTTCCTACCGTGCGATAGATCATTTGGCCTTATCGAAAAGAATAAAAGGAAGAAGGAAAGAGTATACCTACCGTCAGAATGGATAAAGTTAGTTGAAGAAACTTCGAAAAAGTTTAGGGTAGTTCCTGTTGAACAAAAAATGATCCTAAATTTTTCAGATCATTTTAAACAACTTTTTAAAACAGTCCCCAAAGGACCAAAAAAGGAAAAATTTGCTATATCAACTTATAGATTAATGAAGTATAATAAGAATGATAACTTTATTGAATGCTCTGTAAGTTCGGGGTTACTAAGTTTCACAAAATTTTCTATTAATGAAAAAGGAGATATTCCACTCGCAATGCCTAATAATAAAGCATACTTGACGCTTTTGGATATAAATCCTAAAAAATTAAGGATCTAAAAGACCTAGTACACAAGTATGTACCGCTAAATGATCAAAGTTATTATAACAACATTTTTGAAGTAGAAGTCCCAAATCCAGATATAAACGAAGATCCAGACGAAGGAAATGTTAGTGACTCTTCTTATGTTTGAAATTTTTATTTGTTTGTTATATATAAATGTAAAATATAAATAAATAAATGTAAAATATATTATTTTCATTTAAAAAATACAAAGTTGTTACATTTATTTTGATTTGGTTTCAATATTTTAATTTTCGGGGCAAGAAACAGGCAACTCCATTTTTTCAAAGTTTTTTTCTCTTCTGCAATGTGACTAAAAAGTTGTACTTAGGTTAATATAACCTATATGATGTTACTCTAGGAGGATTAACACCAATAGGCGCAATTTTTCGGGTTTTCCCAAAACTATTAAGTTTTTTCGATTTCCCAACATTTTAAAAAAGTGGAGTTGCCCGGTTCTTGCACCGAGGTCTTCAATTATAACTCTTATCAAAATGTTAACATTGTATAACAGGCTTGTTAGAAATTCCATAGTTCCATAAAACTTTGGAAATATAATATTTTATTTCAGTTTTTAATTTTTGCGTCCAATCGTGTCTGCGTCGAATTCTAAATGCCTCGTATTGGACCGCGTCGAATTTTCGCTGCGACGAATTGCCCTTGCGCCATATTTGCCGCGTCAATGTGTCGCACGATCAATTGTCCGCGTCGAATTGTCGTAGATCCCACAAAAGTCCAAAACATTAGAAATTTGGATCATTTTCAGTTATACCTCTTATTAAAATTTCAACATTGTATAACACTTCCAAGGAAAATAACAGGCTTGTTATGAATTCCATAGGCACTCGGTATAGCACCATTTCGTCTTGCGTAAACATTTATAATAATTATTCCTCGGATCTGAGAATAATGGCAGACACTTTGTTTCGATGATTGTCAGTGGAAATAATAATGGAGGCACCAGAAGCATTTTACCCGGGAGTTTTAACCGTACAACTGATACGGGAAGGCCGAAGGGATTTGTTTTAATCATGAGAAACAAAATAAATGGTATTCTGCGGCTTTACCTGCGTTGTGAAATGCGGCAGGGTATTTAAAATTTATGTTTCTTGAGGTTGTGTTACTGATTGTTGGATGGAGTTGAGCTTATTCTAGAATTCTAGTGGATATTTAATAAATGATTTAATTTTTTAACCCATTATGCAACTCTCAATTAACATTATTTTTTAAACTTACAAACCATACTTTGTGGTTGTCTAAAATAGTAAATTTGTAATAACTAAATTAAATTTATTTTTTCTGTGTAATAAAACGTTAAATTTGTAAGTTATAAATAACTTTTTTATTACCCCAAATTATTGCCGATCGGGGAAATTTTTTTACCTGCTTTACCTAAAATGGGGACATCAACAGAACCAGGTGATAAAATGGTTGCATCAACAGGACCAGGTGTTAAAGGGTTGTTTTATTATTTAAAAAAAAAAGATATCTTTCTTACAACTGTTAAGTATTTAAACTGATTTACCTTTTTCATCATTTATACTTCTACGTAACCAACTTTGTGTTCAAACCCTGTGTTGTTTTTTTTAATTAACAAAGCAGAGCCCAAAGAGCCGGCTAATTTATTTACAGACTGTCCACGGATGGACTTAACAAGAGGACAAATGTACAAAAAATTAATTTTTCGAAAAAAAGTCATACTTAATAAAAAATTTTGCTTATACAAAAAAATGATTTACTAAGAGAAAATGTTGATTGTGTATACAGGGTTTGCAGAAACTTATGTTTTTTTCTATAAAAAACAACTTTTATTTTTTATTTTTAATTACTGTAAAGGCAGCAAATATTTTTTAAACTCCTTTAAATGCAAAATAGAAAAGAATATGTTAAAACATAATAATAAATAAATACAATAGAAAAAAGATGCACAAAAAAATCTTTCTAGAATTTGACTCTTGCGTTAACGCTACACCGCACCGGGTAGAAGCATGACCTTTGTAGCCCATGCAAACCACGGGTCTTTTGTCGGACTCTTTTTGGTGTTAGTTTAGTGTGCGAGTATCAAAAATGTACTTGTTTGGTGTATTTTAAGATGACTAACTGATATTTTACTTAGAAAGAATTAGAAATTGTTCTGGAGCAATTGTTAGGATTATAAGCAATATTCATAATATATCATCTAGTAAGTTGTTAGGACAAAAAAGATAACCGCAAGGAAAAACAAAAATATTATTTCTATTAGATAACCTTATGCCATTAAATGCTATATTTTATTTAAAATTTAAAGCCTTTGTCGAAAATGAGAAAAAGTATGAGGATTGATTACTTTTATAGTTTAAGTCCAAATAGAAAGCGATCTTTACCCATTTGTTTACTGGATAATTTGAAAAATATCGCCATAATAAGGTTCACAACAGATTTAGTTCACCACTAATATAACTACTAAAGCTAATGCTAATTATCATCACATATTGAATTTACCAATTTTAAAAGACCGAAGCAAGGACTTTAAGACAGATCCCTTATCTAAAAAAAAAACTATTAAGACCTAAATTATGATTAAACATTAAGTTTCCCATTTGATTACCAAAACCTTCCAGGTAAATATTTTCATAGTAGGGAAGGCTGTGGCCAGACTTAACAAAAATTAGGTTTTTAAACATAGCTTAGATGGGTTTTAACGAAAAAATTGCATTTGTTGCAAGTGCAAGTATTACAAGTACGCCTCTCGGCAGATGTTAAAGCACTGACCTTTTTCTGCAACACATTTTTTTTTGGCTTTTAAATGGTGGTTATACCCATTTCGTCAACGTTCCAAATTCGGGACGGATTTAAGCTGTATTTTTCTAACACAGATCTGTATTTTTCAAAAAAGTTTTGTACGTTGATCCTATAAAAGGAATATAAAGGTCGAAAAGTCGTCAATTTTCCACTGGCTGACTAACTGATATATAGATCAAAAACTTAACTTATTTCCAGATGACCTAGAAAGATGAAAATTTCTTACGCGTGAAAAAAAATTTAAAAATAAAAATATAAGTTAAGAAATAGGAGTGTAAGTGGTTTCCCCATTCAAAACACGGTGTGTGTCATCTGCAGCGTGCCGAAAAACGTAATAAAAGGTAGCAGATAATTAATGGACAATGCGCACTGTTATATAAGAATTTATGAAGTGGAAACACAAGAAAAAAATCCAACTACCTGCCTTGTTATCTTTACAATAATAATGTAATCCCCCAAGATCATAAATATGAGAAAGGGGAGCCAAGTTGTGGCCTTGGCCGCAAAAAAAATGAAAATCTAATTAAGTGTAAAGTTCTATGCAAAATCCAAACAAGTATAAGATTTTTAAGTAGGTTAGATTTGACTAGGCCAGTTTTTATTAGAATAAAAAATATAATTAATAAAATAAAACAAAAAATATACTTTGTTCATAGTCACTTTAATTGAATATTTAGCCGTGACAGCTGTTCTGTAGTACAACTACATTTTCAAACGTACTGACAAACTAAAAATTATGTACTTATATATAAACAGTAATACCTAATAAAAACATATTTTTACAAAAGGTTTTAAAATCAATATGGTACAGTTGTAAAATTTAAAGATTTTATTGCTATATTTTATAAAAGTTTTACAAGGGGTAGATTTCCTAGGTCAATCTGTGTGTTAAGCAGCAACTTTTATAAAATATAGCAATAAAATCTTTAAATTTTACAACTGTACCATATTGATTTTAAAACCTTTTTGTAAAAATATGTTTTTTATTAGGTATTACTGTTTATATATAAGTAACATAATTTTAGTTTGTCAGTACGTTTGAAAATGTAGTTGTACTACGAAACAGCTGTCACGGCTAAATATTCAATTAAAGTGACTATGAACAAAGTATATTTTTTGTTTTATTTTATTAATTTAAAATGTACGGTCACAAAGTAACGGACGAAACCATAAATTCTTTAAAGATAGCAAGTATAGCAGAACAGTCCAAATTATACTTCAAACTAAGACTTCAACAACGAATAGCAGTACAAAACGCATGGTTTAACCAACAATGTTTAAAAACAGTGTTTTTCCAAAGTACATACACATAAAGTGCAGTTCAACAACAAGATCCGGAAAAAAGGCAGTCCTCACAGCGAAAACCACATGGCTAAAAGAAGAATCCCGCAAATGGTTCCGGACAAGAGACATTCTACTCCTTCATATAAAGGTATTACACTCAGAACTTACTTATAAACTCCATCCAATAGAATTTGATATCCTTGATGATAATGTTAGATCCAAAATAAGCCTAATTATTCATAAAAAATATTTAACTCAATCAAAAAAGCTAAACAACTTAATCATAAAAAGAAAAACCCCGAAAAATACACAAACACAAACAATTCTATAAAATTTTTTTAACAGAGTTATTAATTTATCAGATACACAATTTTCACATACTGAAACAAATTTACTAGAAAAAGGACCTAAATATAATCCCCCATAATTAATCCTAAAAACACAATAGAAACTATCATAACAGACGTGGAAACCTCTTTTAATAATAAAGATAATATACCAAAAGATCAAATTTCAAGTATAATTAAGAATTTTAAAACTTCTCCACCTAACCTTCAACCGCCTGAGAAGAAAACAATTATGTCCATCCAAAAGAAAATAAAAGAAAATGATCTAGCTGTCACTAGAGCCGATAAGGGCAACTCCATAGTTATATTAAATAAAAATCTCTACCAAGAAAAAAATGGATGATTTTCTAAATAAAGAAAAACCCTCCCTCTTAAATAAAGATCCAACCGAAAAAATACAAGTAGAACTAAAAATACCCTAAAAACACCGACCTTTTTTCTGATAGGGAAAACTATTTTCTAATTAACAAAAACCCATCCCCACCAATTTTATACGGCTTAGTAAAAATCCATAAAGAAAATGCTCCTATAAGGCCAGTAGTGTCATACTCAAATACACCATTAAGGGAAATATCAGTAAAATTAAACCGTATTTTAAAAGATGTCTTAAACTTTAAACCCAAATTTTCAGTTCAAAATTCAATAGACCTGACAAAAAAGCTAAAAAATCTCAGTCTACCAGAAAACGCAATTTTAGCATCCTTTGATGTTACTAACATGTTCTCAAATATACCAAAAGACGATTGTATCAAAATTATAACAGAAAAACTAAACAATAAAAACATGAACCCATCTCTTAAAGAGGACATTTTAAAACTTTTGAAATTATGTATGGACAAAAATTATTTTACATATAATGGAAACTTTTATAAACAAACAGACGGACTAGCTATGGGTTCCCCTTTAAGCCCTTTAATGGCGGAGATATTTATGTCAAAACTAGAAGAATCATTTATAAACTCCAAACATTCAGATAAAGTTATATTTTGGTACCGATATGTGGATGACATACTTGTCGGCTTTTCAGGAAATGAGATAGAGCTTAAAAATATTCCTAATTATATTAACTCTATACACCCTAAGATTAAATTTACTTTGGAAATAGAACAAGAAAACTCCATTAACTTTTTAGATCTTAAAATAACAAAAACTAACTACGGAACCATAAATTTTGATATCTATAGAAAACCAACTTTTACTGATATTACAATACCTAATGATTCTTTACATCCAATTACCCACAAAATGTCAGCATACAGATCAATGATACATCGCGCATTTTCCATTCCACTTTCCAAAGAAAATTTAGAAAAAGAATTAAACACTATAAAAACATCGCTCAAAACAATGGTTATCCACCACCCTTAATAAACTCTATAATTAATAAGAAACGTAAACAACTTACCCTCAACCAAATTTACCCAAAAATACCTGAAAAACAAAACCAACCATTTAAAACCCTAACTTATTTTGGCCAAATATCACAAAAAATTTCGAACACCCTGTCTATAAAAAACCAGAAAATAGCACATAAACCATCAAATCGATTATCAAACATGATATTTAATGTGAAAGATAAACAAAATAAATTTAAAAAATCAAGAGTTTATAAGCTTACTTGTGAAGAGTGTAATAGCTGTTACATTGGACAAACGGGAAGAAATTTCGAAACTAGGTTTAAAGAACATAACTCATGTTATAGGTTAGGGAAAACAACATCAAATTTCGCAAACCATTTTCTGGAAACCGGACACAAATTTCCAGAAATCAATACCCTAAAAATATTACATGTAGAACAAAAAGGGCGAAAACTAGATATATTAGAAAATATTGAAATCTATAAACATAAAAAACAGAATGTACATCTGCTTAACACACAGATTGACCTAGGAAATCTACCCCTTGTAAAACTTTTATAAAATATAGCAATAAAATCTTTAAATTTTACAACTGTACCATATTGATTTTAAAACCTTTTTTGTAAAAATATGTTTTTTATTAGGTATTACTGTTTATATATAAGTAACATAATTTTAGTTTGTCAGTACGTTTGAAAATGTAGTTGTACTACGAAACAGCTGTCACGGCTAAATATTCAATTAAAGTGACTATGAACAAAGTATATTTTTGTTTTATTTTATTAATTTAAAATGTACGGTCACAAAGTAACGGACGAAACCATAAATTCTTTAAAAAAATATATTTAAATAAGTTAAACACCTTCATAAAATGACTGATTTTATGAAAACTGGCCAAGTTCCTAAGTTAATTTTAAGCAATATTTTAATACAAAAGAACGTTACCATTTTTACTGTTTTTGTTTTATAAAATAATGTCACCTAAGTTATTATCCAACGTTTTGTTGTTGAGCAGCTATCATCAAATTCGTCTTTTTTTTAATAGGCAAAATATTTGGTTTTAAACTTAGAAAACCAATCCAATGACAAATCACACTTAACAATTATGCCAAGTTTTGAACCGAGACACCATCATCCACCATTTTGTTATTACAAATTACTAATTTTCTTCAAAATATCTAAGAAAATTTTATGTGAAGGTAAGTTCTGGTTAGTGGATTGATCTATTTTTTCTATCACTACTAATTGTTATTCTTTTGGTTTATTTCTTTATTTATATTTCAACTAACAATATACAAGAATTAGGGTAATTTACATACATTAACCTATGTGTATTAAAATAAAACCTTTAATTTAATCAAGCCCCTCTTTTAATTTTATTGTAGCCTGTCATAAAAAAAGGATTCATATTTTCTGCAAACGAAAATTTTCCCCCACGTTTGGAATAAAATTGTTATTTGTTGTGACGAAATATTAAAGGTAAAAACCCAAGCCTAAAACCAAATATTTTGCCTATTTACAAAAACAAAGTTGTTATAGATGGGTCCACATTTAATTCACTCTGAAAGCAATACCGCAAAGTACACAAAAAATGGTAAAGTATACCAACCTTTTCGAATGCACATAGCCTCGGGCAATGCCTGATTACATATTTTTAGATAAATAATACAAAAAGCATTGCTAAAACACGTATCACCTACTTAAAAAAAACATTCTCTTATTTCGCCTCTGTCCTACTATAAAACTGGTGGCACGTGGCCTGGTACTAGAAACTCGTCGGGTTAAATATTTTTTGCTGCAATAAATCATTGTTCACAAAAGGGTTTCTATACTTTATCATTTTTTGTGTACTTGGCGGCATCGCTTTCAGAATGAATTAAATGTGGACCCATCTTTAACAGAGTCTCACAGACGAAAGCGTCGAATAGTAAATTTATTGACATTATTTTATTAAACAGAAAAAGTGACAATCATAATGTGTCGTTTGTTTTAAATTATCTCTTTAAATTAATAAAAACTGTTTCACCAAATTTCGTTTTTTTTGTCGGATTATTCCGGAACGGCTGCAAATGCAAATTCCTAAAGCTGTTTTTACAGTTTGAAATGTTACGTTTGCATGCAATTTTTTGATCTGCACAAAAGCATTTTTCTTTTTTAAAACATTGCTGCAAAGTGCGCGCGTGCCGATCGAAAAATTGCAGCAAGAAAAACTTTCCGCAAGAAATCTTTTAAGAAGTAAAAACAGCTTAAAACAAAATATTTTTAGGTATAAAAATGGACAATTTTGCCCCAATTTAACCAACTTTGTATTTCTTACTAACTCCGAAACCCTAATGCTGCCCCTGAAATTTGTAATAGCCTGTATATTGGGCAAGAAGTAAAAAATAAAAGAAAAAAGTTGAGTACAACAGGGTAATTAAAAAAAAATACAAGAAATACACAAAATATTATTAATTATTACTTTAATATAAATATGCAATTTTATTAGACCAAACAATTATCAATTTTGTAAGTATAAAGTTTGTCTTTTAAAGTGGGTTTAATTATCTTCAGTTTTAAAAATAAAATAAAATTAGTTAATTGAAACGCGGAGAAAACTTTATAGACATTTTAATATTCTTTAAGGACAAAAGTTTTTAAAACCGTATAAAACAGGAATTAGCTTAGATAATTATTATTAGTTTTTAAAGTCTTATTGACACTTAACTTGGTTTGGTCTTTAAATTATCAATTTTTGTTTAATACTTGTGTATAATTAATAAATTTGGCTTTGTAGATTTATTTAAAATGCTTTAATTGTTAATATAAACGTATTACTCGTTAGGTAAGTTTAAGGATGTTCCCAAAAAATCACTTTTCTTAGGATTTTTTAAAACTTCGAATACACATACTTATAAGTGTCCTCTTTACATAGGATTTTTTAAGGTCAGGCGGGACTAAATTTCGATATATAAGCTTTTAAAATTTGCTTATTTGACACGTAAGTCCTATCCTGACAGACGTGTTAGGGCACGTTTAATTAAATATTTTTTTAACTTTCCTTAGAATTTTTATCAAAAACTGAAAATTAATAATTGAGAATATAACAAACTTTTTCTTTAAAAAACAATATGAGCGGTACTCGTATACAAGGTATCTCAAAAAATGTGAATTTTGCTTAAGAGGAAAGTGCTAATTATTTTTTACAATATCGAAAATTTTTATATAAAAATAATGTTCTTGAATTAAAAATGGCCTTTAAATATGCAAACTTGTAAATTTAGCTATTTTTGTTAAAGATAAAAATGAAAAACCGAAAAGAGACGTTTTCTCTACTTTTCTAGAAATTTTTGAGGTTAGAGTTAAGCTAGTTATTTCATATGTTGTGGGTATTTTTAATGTCCGCAACTTTACCATTTGACTTCATTTTATAGGAGTTATTATTTAGCTTAAAATTGCAAAAAAATTATCCTTAAAAACCACTCCCCTTCACCCCTTAATGCATTATTTTGGTCCGGAAGTATTTTTCTTACATAGTTAAAATGCACTTACTAAAACTATACCATTAGTTTGTTGCAAGGCATTTTTTTTGCAATTAGGTATTCCGTCTAAATTATTATTAATTATATTACTTATTTTCGTTTTTTAAACAAATCTGCCATTCGTTATTTACAAAGTCAATATTTTAAAATATTTTAAATAATAAAAAAATATAACCTCATAATATTTTACCCTAAAAAACTTTTCAAAAAAAAAATCAATACTATAGAAGGAGAAAAAAATTATAACCAGAACTAACCAGAAAAGAACTTATAGTCACCATTTCCAAGGTGAAAATGGTGACTATAAGTTCTTTTTCTGGTTAAAGCTCATTTCGATAATTAGATTTTACCGAAGCAACAGCAGAAAAATCGGTTTTACATAGATAGGACTGGGGAAACAAACAAAATCCGTATCGCTTCAGCTTTTATTACTGAGAAGTCAAGTTCGATCCAGAAATTTGTGCTGGATGAAATGTCCATTTGTTTTTCTTCTTTCAGTAATATGGCATTTGGTTTACTGTCAAATGAATTAGAAACCCAATTCCAATTGGACAAATTGATATATTCTTTCGCAAGAAATTATCGAGGGTAATTAAACAAGTGCATCAAAATTATCGATAAATTTGCTTGAGAGCGTATATTTATATGTATATATAAACTTTAAAGCCAAATTATCTGATTATTTGGATGCACGAGTGTAATTTAAGAAGAAAATTTCTCGAAGAAAAATGCCAAAATGACATATTAAATAAACAATGCTTTCGTTAGGATGTGGTTGTCAAACTTAACAATAACATGACAGTGCAATTTTTGATTTCTACTATACAATTATTGCGATAATTAAGCGATAATTGTCGAGTAGACAAATGGGTGAATGTCATTTTCGTCGAAAGTTCGTACTCTGATGTTTCAAATGGCCCTCCATGATTTTTATCATTACAATTTTATGATTTTCTTCTGTTGAAAAATCTTGGATACTTCTAAACAATGTGGGTAACATATTAAAGCAGTTTTTTAACTTGTTTTTCCATAAATGCGTTTTTACAAAAAGATTTATTCTCTTCACTTAACTCAAATACTTTTAATTTTTTTTTCCTGGCGTTAAAGATTAAGAGTATTAAGTTTTTTCAAAAATATCTACCAAATATTAAAGTTTTATTAAAAGTCACTTGTCGCAAAATTCTGCCGAACGCTTATGACCTTCTTCTTTCAAGAATACCGCTATTTCACATCTCAGTTAGTAGATATGCTTGACAATTTTACCACGTAGTAACCATCTGGGTAAAGAATAAAACAATAAAGATTTGTGTTTAGCTTCGAAATCTGAACAAAGAGCAGAGAATATCCTTAATTTAAATGACCTAGTTTTTATATATAAATTATGAGAACTACTTTAATAACTACTTCCAGAACAATATTTAGACCAGGGTTTAGAGACTTCGAAGCTGAAGCTTCCCGATAAATCATGTAATGTGTGCAAATAATGTCTGAGGATTCCTTCTTTGCAAGCGCTTGCAAACTATTGTATTTACCAGGCATAGCTAAGGCTTCATCAGTGCAAATCACATCAAAATGTTGCCATTGCAAATTCGTTGCAATGATAGCATTTTTGTGATCTCGAATAATTTGTTGGGTGTAGTTCTTCCTTCAATAAGTGTACAAAACAGTAATTCTTCACATATTGTAATACTCTTACAGAATCTGATAAAATAAATTAAATAAACTTTATTATTGGTGTCCGTTGCTCATTAAGCTAATGAGCAAATAATTTTCCAATTAGCTGAGATTTAAGCGGCTCCAAAATATCAAGATATATCCAAAATTATTCGACAAATTGTGTCATTTGATAAAGAAATTATGTCAAGCTGTTTAGCATAACTTTTACCAAACAATGTTTCAACTAGTCCATTGAAATGTTACATTTTTATAGCCTTTGCGTGCATTTTTATAGGACGCAAATTTTATTTTTTAGTTATCATGGGGAAATTAGAGTAAAGTTAAATTCATGTTTGTGGGGTCGCCACTCTTGTTCTGCGGCCGCCATCTTGAAAATGGAAGTGCAAATGGTTTTTATTATTTACATAAAAAAACTATTGCTTACACAAAAAAAATAAAAACAATATTTGTTGCAAATTAAATGCTCTTCAATTATAAGTTTACTATTTTTTTTTATTAAAAATAAAAAAGATAATATTGAAAATTAGGGCCACTTGTATGGCATTTTTTAAGCCGTCATAAATTTCTTTCTATTCATTATGCGAAAAATAACTTAATACCATTTTTTAGAATAATATTCAATGAATAATTTTGGTTTCAGAATTTTTTATTGTCTGATAAAAAATAACAAAGTTATAAACAAAAAAGATATTAATTTCCTAAATTTGTCAAATTTGTTGAAATTCACCATTAATTTCATACAATATTTACAAAGGGGCGTGGACGTAAGCTATTACTAGTTAGGTATAAGACATGGTACACGAAATATAGTTACAATTCAAAGGAGAATTCAAAATTTAATAAAAATTGTTATTTTTTTTTAATTGAGTTAATGCTCATTACTTATTTGTGAGACACTTTGTACATATGATTTTACTATGAAAAGACCGCAGTTAAAAACAAAAATTGACGTCTTTTAACGTTTTTTTATCAAATTCTTTAATTTTAAATGAATTTATTTCAACCCGCTCGACCACACCGTAAACTACGTGTTTCCTCTTAAGAGATTGACAAATTTTAGAAATTGATATTTACTTTTGTTTATAACTTTGTTTTTTTTATCGGACAATAAAAAGTTGTATATTCTTTAAACATTATTCTATAATTTTCACAATTGGCTCTAATTTTTATTATTAACTTTTTTATCTTAGAAAAAAACTTACTGAAATGTGTGGTAATATTTTGTACATACTTTTTAGAGAAATCCTGTAAAAGAGTAAGTATTTAATACTGCCTGCAAGATAAAACTAAAATAAGATTTTATTGGCCCTTATAAATAAATTTTATTATTTTGAAACATAAAGTACGCCGGTGTTTGACGCCAGTGTTAAGCCCTAAATCGTATTTATTGTGTTTCCTATAATTAAAACAAATGCCTTTGCCCGACCTACGTTAGTAATTTAATTAAAATTCCTGTCAGCGGCGAAGTTTCTTGCCTCTTTTATATCCTTTATTAACAAAGAATTTAAATATGGTGCCACCATTATTTAAACTTTCATAAAACATTTAAAATAGAGTAAAAGATACACTAGGTCCTTTTACTAAAATTACTTGCCAAATTCTGCTTTGTTTGGTAAATATCAAGACACGTGGTAGCGTGTCAAGCCAACAACATTAAATGTCAAAGTTTTCAGAATATCCTAGAAAAACATAAAAAATTGAATTTTAAAACCTAAATAATAGTAAGTTTTTATTTTTATTATTTTTATTCCATTTGTCTTGACAACGGTGGCAGATTTGCCACCGAAACGTCGATTTTTAATTATCTTTTTACTTGTTTACATTTTTTTTTTTGGTTTTTAGTACTTTTAATTTTATTTTTGCCGTGTACCCAAATAAATACCATCCATTAAATGAATCCGCCAAACTACAGAACATATCTTCAAGAAATTTAAAATAAAAATGTTAATTTTATATTTAATATCTTAGATTATTTTAAAATATTTTTAGTATTTAATGAACATTAAAAAGAGAGCGCAGTAATATAGTTCTTATAAGATGCTAATTAGTTATTTTGGTATTGTAAAACATAACCAGTTAATTCCTTAATCAAGTTTTTTTGGGAAGTAGAGAAAATATATTTTTAAAATATCAAATAATAAAGTATGATTATAATGGGTGTAAAATAGTAATACAAATTTTAGTTTTAGTTCTAAAAGGTATAAAAATCTGTGTGAGATGTAATTTCATCAACTCTGCGATCATCACCTCCGTTGTCAAGCAGTGTTATTCGTATTACCATATTTACAAAACATTATTTATATGTATAATAGAGTTATACCATGTGGTTATTCCTTAATTGGCAGAATTGTTTGCAAAGTTTCAAAAATTACCCTTTTTATTAATCCCATTATCGCTCATGCCCCAGTTTCATTATTATTTTTATAATTTAAAAAATTAATTTAAACAAGCTCGACAGCTAGTTTTGCCAAATAAAACAGATATAAAAATACAATAATTACGTATTCATATTAAAATTAAAACATAATTAATTTTTTTATCTTTTTTCTGCAAAAAGGTTCCCTGTAGTGATAATAACCAATAATAATTTTTTTGGATTTAGTACAGGGGCAAAGTTAATTCATGTATATATAGACTTGGGACACGCTTAAAAGAAATACTTTATTTGATATATCTTTGTTAATTATTTTTTCAAACTATTGCTATAAAAATTCTAAAAGATAATAAAAATCCAATTAATAATTTAAGAACCACGAAATTAGAATAAACTAATATTTTTATTTATTATGTAAAGGGTGTCCGGATTTCGTTGCAATTGTAAGGTGTACCTTGGTTATTATTAGAGATAGAAAGAGTTTTTGCTAACTATTGCTACTTTTTAATAAAACAAAATATAACACTACAAAGTTTTTATGACCCTCTTGGTTTTTGACACAAGGAGCGAATTTTTTGGTAATATTTTTGCACCCCTTTGTACTTCAGTTGTCTTACAACAAGAGCAAAAACGGATTTAGTACAATACAGTGGTGTAGTTAAATTTTTTAAATTTTAATTTTTTTTGGATATGAACCAAACATATGATTTTTCTTATGAAACACCCTGTATATTTTTTTATTAAATTTTAAAAAATAAAATATTTTTAAAAATATATAACACTCAATAGTTATTTTATACAAGGTTATTCTTAGCGACTAAAGATAAAAGAAACGTTTTAGTTAGTCAGATAATTAATTCGTTTAAATTAAATAGGTTAACACAAATTATAAAGACAAATAATAATTAGTAAAGTATGTTTTTCTTTCAGAAATAATTTAGTACAGTTTTTTCACACACGTAAAATTATTTGGCTAAATTTTTTGGTATTTATTAAAAAAATAAACAAGTCGTCATGTTTATGTTTGAAATTAGTAACATACAGTCTTCTTTCAGTTCTAATTTTATTTTTACGCGATTAAAAATACAATTATAGTTTTTAGTGTTATTGCTGAAACAAAGATTAACTTGGTACTTAATTTTTTATACTTAATCATTTTTTGTCTTTAGTATTATTCCTCTTTCGTTTAATTTATTTAATTAGCTATTTTTGTAACTAAACATATTTTACTAACTTTTTTTTTTTTCATTTTTGGTAATTGTTTGTCTTTTACAATCATTTTCCAAGTTTATGCGTATAGGATAAGAATCAACCCTATATTTTTAACAAAAAAATGTAGCCACTGACTTCTTTACATTATTTTGAGAACAAAACATTCGCGATGTCAGGTTTATATAAACCTGTTTTATATTAAATTAGCTTATAAATATTTAAAAACACCCTTTAAATTAAAATTATTTTTGTTTAAATAATTTACCGAAGTCACACAACAAATTATACAGAATGTAATAATACTTCGTGAACTTTGCTTTAAAAAATATTGCCCCAAGTATTTCCATTTCACTCTGCCTTATATCTTTCATCATTATTGACCGTTTAGAACAAGCACTCGTTAATAAGCTAGACAACATCGTGTATACGTGTTGTGCCTCTTAAAATAAGCAAGGATCCTGCCATTTTATTGTGAAGTATCCTTTTGCCAATGTATGTACTTAAGGTCCTTTATTAAGCACTTAACTGGGACCTTTGTTTTTAAGAGGGATCGTTGTTTGACGCAGGTTTTGCTTCCTCCATAATCCTTGAAAGGATAATGGTTACAAATCCTTTCATATATACGCACAGCACGTGCTTTGGTTGCAAAAGTTCTTTAATATAGACACGTACAGTATTATTCTTGGAGGCATTTGTTTTTTATTTGTGTATTTTAAACATAAACAAACAAAATATACCATGCATGGCAATTCTATTCGCTCTTTAAATAGCACACACGTTTTTAACTGAACTTAAAAACGTTGCAACCCAAGTGTTGCATAAACGGTTGTCATTAATACCGTATTTTTTAACTCTGATGTTGATGTTGATGATGAATTACGTCATCAAAACCATAACCAATATGGCGGAATGTGGTGATACCCTTATGAATGGATTCTGAGTTCCTTGTTACTTTTTTATAAAATATACTATGAAAATCTAGTATTGAAGACTGTACATACACTTTGAAACTAGCACATGTTTCTGGTTGGGTTAAAAAGTTTTAGAAAAATTAATAAGACAGAAATACCCAAACATTTCTAAAATAAACAATGTACTTTAATATATAATTTTTAATTACACATGCCATGCCAGCTTTGTACTTTTAGTTGAGTTTCAGTGGATTGAATATATACAGGGTGTCAATAAATCTATTAGTCAAGCCACAACTTCTCGACTATAAGTCATATCAAGGTGATTGATATAGGTAGATAGTATGAAAGGAGAATTTCTCACCTTTTGGTTACTTTCAGTTTAATTGAAGGTGACTTTAGTTTTAAACTTTTAAATAAAACACACACTATATTTTAACATTTTTGGATTTCTGACAATTTCAAATATTAATATGACATTTTAAAAAGTTTTTACGCCTACTTAACTTTCTAAGAACCATTTGTAGTATTGCATCTAGGTAGCTATGATCCTTTATTTATGACTTTATTTTTAAATCCAATTACTTAATTAATAAAATGTTATCATTGGACTCTTCAATAAATTCTTTATTTAAAAAGTGCTTGTCTAAAATGCGTTGCCATTTAAAAAATAATAGTTAGCCTCGAAACAATTTTCAAAATTGTTTTATATTCCTACCTTTCACATTCGTGAGTAAAACTTTGCCATTTTATTTTTCTAACATCATCCAGGGCACTAAATTAATTTGCGTCCATTCATGGCCACGTAAATGCCATATTTAAAATGAATCTAAATAAATCAAGCACACTTAAAAACTTTTTAAAATATTACATTCTGACTCAAAATTGTCTTAGAAATTCAAAAATGATATTTTTATTGAAAAATTTAAAATTGAAGTAACCAAAAGGTGAGAAATCCTCCTTTCATACTATCTACTTATACCAATCACTTTGACGTGTCTTATACTCGAGAAGTTATGGCTTGACTAATAAATTCGTTGACACCCTGTATATATTCAATCCACTAAAACCCAACTAAAAGTACTAAGCTGGCATGGCATGTGTAATTAAAAATTATGTATTAAAGTACATTGTTTATTTTAGAAATGTTTAGGTATTTCTGTCCTATTAATTTTTCTAAAACTTAACCTAACCAGAAACATAAAAGTGCTAGTTTTAAAATGTATGTACGGTCTCCAATACTAGATTTTCATAGTATATTTTATAAAAAGGTAACAAGGAACTCAGAGTCCATTTATAAAGGGATCACGACATTCCGCCATATTGGTAATGGTTTTGATGACGTTATTCATCATCAACATCAACATCAGAGTTAAAAAATACAGTATTAATAACAACCGTTTATGCAACACTTAGTTTGCATATTTTTAAGTTTAGATAAAAGCCATTGGTAATCAGATCTTTTAACAAATTTATGGTAATGGTTTTGATGACGTTATTCATTATCAACATCAACATCAGAGTTAAAAAATACAGTATTAATAACAACCGTTTATGCAACACTTAGTTTGCATATTTTTTAAGTTTAGATAAAAGCCATTGGTAATCAGATCTTTTAACAAATTTACTCTTAAAATAATGTAAAACGAAATGCTCAAATTCTAAACCCCACTATGTATTGATTATTAGCTGTTTAAATATAGTGATTTAACCCAGTCTGACCAATTTTTTTACAAGGGATGCCTGCCTTGCTCTTTTAACATATAATTCTGTAAATAAACTTTGCAAAAAAACTACAAAATAAACGTATTATATTTTTTTAATTTTAATTACGTTGTTATGGATAGTAGTCATGGCCTTAAAATATGGGTGTTATGGAAATACTTTAATCTATGGAAATGGGTGACTTCTGGGATCATCTCTGGATAAATCAGAGGTTTCAGAAAAGTTAAAAATATGCAAACACTCCCCCCTTCCTATACCATTTACCTATACAGGGTGTCCCAACGGGAACTGCTGCGATCGATTTCTCGAAAAGTGGGCTTTAAAAATTTTTAAAACTATGGTAACATTAAAAAGTCAGTGGGAGGCATATACTTAAAATATTTTGACAGCTCTACCACTTCCGGTTATACCGAAAGTTAATGTCAACTTAATTATTTTAAATGGAACACCCTACATAATATTTATTTTTTAGGTTCTGCGTTAAATTCTAAACATAATTTATGTCCTATGCATAAGTTTTCGACTTATTTTAAATTTTATGTCAAAATGGCATTTGCAAGCCATTACATAACCATCAGTATCTTCTAAACAAAGCCTCTAATATGATTTGGGTTTGGCTTCTTTGTACACAAAAAATTGTTTAAGTAGACTGTACTGATATTTTCACAATTAATAAATACAGAGTGGTTAAAAATAATCGTTAATGATTATAATGACAAAAACCTTTAAAGACAATTTTTTAAATGAAAATCCACATCTTTTTTTACTTTTTTCCTATTAAGCATTAAAAAGAAGAATAATTTTATATAAGAATGATCTTTTCCAAAATTTATTGTTTTCGAAATATTAACAATTTAATATTTATCTATTTTAACAAGGTTTTGAATTACGGATAGGTACGCTGTTATTGGCTATGACGCCGCATTTCGTTGTCAACGCCAACTAGAAGCCCTACTAAGCCATATTTAAAAGCATTGTTAAAATGGGTAAATATAAGATTATTAATATTTCAAAAACTATAAATTTTTGGAATAGATACCCTTATACAAACGTATCCTTATTTTTGATGCTTAATAGAATAAAGTAAAAAAGGAGGTTTTCATTTAAAAAAAATCACTTTTAAGGTTTTTGTCATTATAATCTTTGACGATTATTTTTTATCACTCTGTATTTAATAATTGTGAAAACATTAGTACAGTCTACAAAAATAGTTTTTACTTTACGAGAAACCCAACCCCAAATCATATTGAAGGCTTTCGTTTAGAAGAAATTGATGGTTATGTAATCTGTGGTAATGGCTTGCAAATGTCATATTGACTTAAAATTTAAAATAAGTCAAAAACGCTTTGACTTAGGTATAGAATATTATACATAAATTATATTTAAAATTTAACGCAGAATCTAATAAATAAATAATATATAGGGTGTTCCATTTAAAATAGGGAAATTGACATTAACTTCCGGTATAACCGGAAGTGGTGGAGCTGTCAAAATATTTTAGTTGTATGTCCCTCGCTGACTTTATATTGTTACCAAATTTTCTAAATTGTCCGAAGCCTACTTTTTGAGAAATCGATCGCAACAGTTCCTGGTGGGGCACCCTGTACAGGGTGGCTCGAATTCGACGCTCATCATTGGGATTTCGGAAACCGTAAGAGATGCAGGATCGGTTAAATAAAGGCAAAGTTGCGCAATTTGATGCTGAATAAAATGCCGTTTTGCGTTTTAAAAAATTCCGAGTACTTCCGAAGATATTCGAAAAAACCGGAATTTTCAATTTTGGTTTCTATTGTTTCCTGGCTATATTTGTTAAGATAACTTAAAATGAAAAACACGTTTTCATGGCCACTTTTTCTGCTCTATAATTCAGTGTGATTAAATATTGAATCTGACGTTTCAGCTTCTGGCGACCATCATCAACTTAATTTTTTTAAATACGGACCGGATATTTTTTTCAATTTAATTAAATCCTTTCATCACTCTTAAAACACTATATATTGCCACTTTGATATTTTCCGACGTTTCGTACAGAAAATTCCATCCCCAGAATATTACATATTTATACTACATTTTTAGGTAAAAAGGTAAAAAAAAGAATGAACTTATTACATATTCATAATGTTTTATTGCAACTCATTGATATCTAACAGCGGAAATTACTTTATTAACAGAAACTCATCAGCAGGTACGAATTCAAGGGAGAACTTCATTTAATGTATGGATTGGTATGTGGAGGAACAAAATATTGGAGCTTTCGTTTACGAAGTGACCTTAACTTCCGAACGATATCTAAATTTGATTAGGAATGATGTCTTAGACGCCCTAGATAATCAACCTTTGGCAGTATTTCAAGAAATATGGTGGCAGCAAGATGGAGCTTCTGCCCACAATGGAAGAGAAGTAGCTCAATTCCTTTACCATATATTTCCTAATAAATGGTTTTGTAAGATGGCCCTGCTAGGAGCCCAGATCTTAGTCCCCTAGATTGTTTCCTTGGGGGATATCTTAAGAACCGGTTATTTAAAAATGCATCTCACGACCTTTAACTACTACGACAAAATTTGATAAGGGAAGTCGCTGCCATTCCTGCGAGAACAATTAATCGAGCTGAATTAAAAATACAAAGCAAAGCAAGAAAATGCATCGAGGCGGATGGTTATCTCTTTGAACTCTTATAATAGTGATTAAATTATGTTTATTTTTAATATGGGCATCAAGATAGTATTACAAATTGTTTATGTAAGCTGATTTGTTGTCTACCTTTTGTTTTTTATGTCTAATATTCATGAAATTTTCTGTTAATAAAGTAATTTCCGCTGTTAGATATCAATGAGTTGCAATAAAAAGATTACGAATATATAATAAGTTTATTCTTTTTTTACCTTTTACCTAAAAACGTAGTTCAGGGCCGTATTATGGTTAAATAAATATGCAATATTCTGGTGATGGAATTTTCTGTACGAAACGTCGGCAAATATTAAAGTGGCGATATATAGTGTTTTAAGAGTGATGAAACGATTTAATTAAATTAAAAAAATGTCATGTCCGTATTTAAAAATATTAAGTTGATGATGGTCGCCAGAAGCTGAAACGTCAGATTCAATATTTAATCACACTAAATTTTAGAGCAGAAAAAGTGGCCATGAAAACGTGTTTTTCATTTTAAGTTATCTTAACAAATATAGCCAGAAAACAATAGAAACCAAAATTGAAAATTCCGGTTTTTTTCGAATATCTTCGGAAGTACTCGGAATTTTTTAAAACGCAAAACGGCATTTTATTGAGCATCAAATTGCGCAACTTTGCTTTCATTTAACCGATCCTGTATCTCTTACGGTTTCCGAAATCCCAATGATGAGCGTCGAATTCGAGCCACCCTGTACAAGTCTTATTTTGATATATCCAAAACTATAGAAGTTATGAATTGTTCAATAAATTTGGTACATAAGTAATTGTAACAACGTTATAAGGAAAAAAATAGGTTAGTCAAATTCATTTTTAATAGTGGTCCCTCACCCAATCTTCAAATTTAATATTTTTTTTTACTTTTAAAAATAGAATGTCTCTACTAATTAAAGTGATAGGTCAACAAGAAAACTTTTGTTCTAAAAATATTCTGCGTTATACCTTAACCATTTTTAATCTATGATTTTACAAATAAAACAAAAGTAATTTTTTAAAACAACTGGTGGAATTGCAATAAAGTTTATAAAACTTTTTAAATTAAACCCCTAAGAAACAGTAATATAAAACCGGATTTCGCTTAGGTGATTATTATCTTTTAAAAGTTTTATTAAAACTTCTTTCAAAGTTCATTTCTGAAACCTAACTTCTGTTTTTAATTTGTCAAAAAGTTCGGAGTTATTTCAACTGTTTCTTTAATGTTCTTCAAATACGATTTTTCAAGGTACTAAATTAAATAAACTCTTAATTATTAAATTATAGGGTATTTTAAGGAAAAGATCACAAATTATGCTTTTCCGCTTTTGTTACTTTTAAATAAACTTAATTTTTTATTACATAAACGTAAAAGAAAAAGAAGAAAAAAGAATGGCTTTTTCTTCTTTTTTAAACATGTTGCCAAAACAATGGCAATAGCAGCTACTTTTTTCTTATCCATATTTTAACCAGTAGTTACAAAACAAAACTAGTTATTAAGCAATATATTGAATATAGACATAACACAAATATATTGCATTGTTTGGGGATGACTAGCAATATTATTGCACTATATTTTGCGCAATAGTATTGATCGTCTGTGGGCCCCTTAGACGTGATTTAGCTTATGGAAAATGCAGGCTAAGCTAAAATTAAAATATTTACTTTATTAAAATTATTTTTTAAACCTGCTTTCAGTAATATTTTATCAAATTTATAAACAGGATATTAAAGTTAAATGAAGTTTGGGGTATTTGTTACCAACATTTTAAATTTACTTTATACGTATTTTCGCAAAGTGTTTCTAAATTAATGATGTGAAACTTGCCTTGAAAACTCGTTTTACTTTTATCCCCCTATAAGCGACATTCGCGGGGCAACTACCTCGTTAGCATGATCTTGATTCGATATTCTAAGAGGATAATTTTAAGCAGGTTTAAATCGGATTAAATCTCACCCGAAAATGATAGCACTAAAAGCTTTTGAAACGGATCCTTATTTTTACTTCAAAACGAAAAAAGTAAGTTGCTGTTTTAACTAATTAAAGAAAATCCTAAAAGTTATGTCTTTTTAAAAGTTTCGCAGTTATTCAAAGTATATTTTTTTAACCGACTTTAAAAAAAAGAAAAGGGTATATGATTGACACCCATTTTTTTATGTACACCGATTACTCTGTCAATTGTGGACCGATTTTAATTTTTTCTCTATATTTAAAGAGTGCAGTTCCGCGTTGGTGTCATAAGAAAATCCAGTCAGGATCGCAAAAGACTAATAAAAATAGACTTATTTTTTAGGCAAAGCTGCCTTTAGTAAAAGTGATCCTTACCCACCTTCCAAAATTTTATCCCCATTATTTATATAGGGTGTTACCTAACTGCAGTAAAAAAATTTAAGGGCGGATTCCTGAGCTATTTTTATAACTAAAAGTTCATATAAACATGGGTCCTCAAAGCTTTCGTTTTTCAAGGCACAGGGTCTAAAACTTTTCAAAAAACCCAAAAATTTCTAAAACCAATTTTTTAGTATTTATTAGACTAGATATTAATGTTATTTAATAAGGTATTTGTTAGTATTACATAATTGCTGTTAAGAAGTTATAACACTTAATGAAAAAAAAATGCCCCAATGTTTCTTGGATGGTCCAGGATTATGCAGTTTAGCAAATTTTATTTTTTTTTCTAGAAAACTAACTACTTTAAAATATAAAAACACAAAAAGTTGTATTTTTAGGTGTTTCATCCGAAAAAAAATATAAAAGCTGCGAAAAAGTTAGTGGCATACATTATTTTATCAATAGTATAAGGTAAGATGCGTTTAACGCCGCCAATGATCTTTAAAATTAAAATAAGTTTAGTGCTAAATTAACTTTCTATTGTAACAGGCATATTAAAAATGATATTAAAAACGCAATTTTCTTTTTTAAAGTAAAACACCCTGTATCTTAGAAAGAAAGCATTTCCGGACCTGTGTTTATATGAACTATCTTTCATAAAGCTGGCTCGGGAAGATGCCCTTAGATTTTAATACTGCAATTAGTATATATTTTTAAAAAGCTAAAAATTTAGTTTTGCAAGGTCGTTACGGCTTAGGCGCGCCGTCTAAAATGACGGTAAATTACTTAAAATATTTGTTTTTATAGTATTAAATAACAATTTTAAAATTATGTCGTAATATAGACACATAAGGAAAAAAACCTTGTTAAAAAAATGTATGTCGAGCTCTAAAAAAGTTTTCTATTTGTTAATTTAAATATTTTTTTCCGATTTTTGTTTTTTTTATAACGGTATAAAAGTTTTACATATATATTTGATCCATACATTTTTTATTTTGTGGAGCTCGTTTAATTTAGTTATTTAATAAAGTTATGCAAACAATGTTCTACGAGTTTATTGTCTTGTTAATTAGATTTTCTTTAAGTTAAAAAATAATGTTACATTATTTTTTAACTTTAAAAATCCAATTAACAAAATAATAAACTTAAAAAAAATGTATAACATTATAAAGTACCTATATGAGAAGAGTTTGTTAAGTATTACGTAATATTTTTGTTAACATTTAAATTATTTTATAGGTTAAAAAAATATTTTAGGTGATATTAGTAGTGGGATATGGCGGTATAGCAGCATGACGTCTGGGGTCACTTGAGCAAATACCTACGTCACAGCTTCTACGTTATCCTGCCCAAGTGACCCCAGAGGTCATGCTGCTATACTGCCACATCCTACTACTGATATAATTGGTGTTTTAATTTTTAAGAAATTAGGTGATATAATGGCTTTTTAGATGTCGTGCTTAAGCCCTAACGACCTTACAAAGCTTCATTTTTATAGGAAAAAAATATAAGTAATGAATAAACTTTTTATTTATTGGAAATGTTTTTCTCTAGGATCTTCTGTTTTAATTTTCCAAATTCATTATTTTTAAGGTTATTAACAAAAATCTAAACACCTTTTAAATTTTTCTTATAATATCAATAATAATCGTAATTTTTTATGTGCTGAAGTACGTACAGACTTGGATACAATCGGCAAACACAGTTTTTTTGCACAGTGCGTTGAGAGATAGGAATTTGGGGACAAAAATTGTATCAGTCTTATGGCACTAAAAGAGTTTTGTTATAAATAATTAAGCGGGTTACTATGCTCTGCGAATACAGAAAGCAATACTGTAATATTAATAATAATATACATTTAACATACATTATTACGCATATTATACTTTAAAGTTGTTATGAAAATAATAGATTTGGCATTTTTGTCCAAATTTCGACGCACTGTGCCGAGTGTTACCTTATTTACATGCCGGAATTGATTATTTAATCTCTGGTTGTTGGTATTCGACACACGTTAGACCATTAGTTTTCCATGCATTGCCTGTGAGCCTTTTTACCCAGCTGATACGTCATAGGTTTTTTTGGTTTCGTAAACGATTGATAATGTGGAACACTAAAAAACCGTGGGTTTCATCGAAAGTTTTAAAAACTTCTGTGTTTATAAAAGATTCCCATAAAAGAATATTAAGACAAAAATTAAACATTGTAGTAATAACCTTCTTCCCGTAGAAATTTTCTTTATCACTACCGTCTTTTAATTTTTTTTTTTTTTTGTATATATAACCAAATGCGCGGCTACAAACGCAAGCAGCGATTTCAATTTCGCCAAAACTAGTGTGGACGCGAAACACTTGTATCTGTAAATGTTGGTCAACTTTGGTCAACATTTTTTTAAACAAGATACAGTCAGTTAACAATGTTGCACCGATTGTATCGTGGGTCGTTGTCTGTACGTGGCTTAGTAAGCCCTAAAAAAAATTCCAGACCTCATTTTGAATTGAATAAAATATGGCACATATTTTTAGGATCTAATGATTTTAAACAGCATTTTGTTTGTCAGGTTTTTATTCAGTTTTTTATCAAAATTAAAAGGTTCTTCCTTTAATAATACCTGGGTACCCCGCTGATGCACCTAAAATGGGACAAACTGTATATTATACTAAATACTGTACAATATGATCTGCCGAAAAATTGTTTGTGTTTATTTATGCAAAAACCATACATCCAATAAAAAGTCAATATATTAAATTTGTCCAAACGAAAAGGAAATCCAAAAAGTATTTTTATTTAAAGAGTAGGGCCTAACATTTTTCTTAAAAATATTTACCCCAAACCCAGCGTAGACGACACAGGTAAAATATATATTTTATGATTTTGTCAAAATTTTTCTACTACACGGCAATATATATTTTTTAAAAATATTCCAATTGGTATAGAACTACTTATAAAAAAATATTTTTTTTAATTACTAACATCCTATATTATAAAAACTAAGTCTTTTAGGACATTATGTTTATATGTACACAAATTTTGTTTCTATTTTTAAACATGAAATCACACCTTAAAGTTTGTCGGTAGAGATACTGAAAACCCTGTACATAGTGTACCGTGTGTCAAGTTACAACAAAAAGTATGATTTTTTTAAATGGAATACCCTATATATTATTTTACCACTTAAAAGATTTTTTACAAACCTTTAAAAAATACTACATTTCAAATATCCATCTCAATTAGTTTTTAAAATATGACCATGCAAATCTAAAGAATAATTTTTAATTCCCATTAGAAACGTAATAAAGTAATTTCTCCAAACTTTTAAATTTTTAAACATAAAAAGAAATAAAAACACCACTTTGTTACGATAATTTTTAGTATCTGTTAGGATAATTTTTTAGTATCTGTATATGTTATCAGATTTTTTTATCTTATGACACACAGGGTACAACAAAAAGTATAATTTTTTGTTTTAAATGGAACAACCTGTATAAGGAATCACCAATAAAAAGATAATTTAGGCAGCGTTACAAAAATATCATATTTTATGGATCTATCTTTAATGGTTTTGGAAATATGGCCATAAATAAAATTATTGGGCAATTATTGCAATAGTAAACCTACATAAGTGAAATTTACACTTATCCTTTAAATTTGGATGACCATATTTTTGAAACTAATGAAGATAGAGATATCAAATGTAGTATTGTTTTAAAGCTCTTTAAAATACCTTTTACTGGTGATATAATATACAGGGTGTTCCAATTTTAAAATCGTATCGTATTTTTTGGCCCACCCTGTATATTTTAAGATATATAGAAAATATAATTAATAATTTAGAAACTACAAAATTATCTTAAAAAAACCAATATAACTATTTATTTTGTACGATTAAAAATTAAAAGTTAAGAGGGGTGTAAATTTATAACTTGACACCCGGTATATAGACTACTTATAACGTCTTTATTTACTTTCATGATTAAAAAAACGGGATAAAAAGTAAAATAAACCTAAGATTATTTGTCAAAAGACATTTTTGTATTTACATTTCACGTATCTTTTACACACATTTTTAAGGTTAATGATGTGAAACTTGTCAACTTGTCTTTGAAACTCATTTTACTTTTATCCCCCTATCAGCGACTTTCGCGCGGTAACTACCTCGTTAGCATGATCTAGATTCAATATTTTAAAGGGATAATTTTAAATAGGTCGAAATCGGATTAAAACTGTAACGAAAACGACAGCGCTAAAAGCCCTTAGAATTGAAGGACCCGTGCCTTTACTTAGGGATAAAAAACAAAAGTTTGCCATGTTAGAGCTAATGAAAGGAGTTTTTTGGATGCCTAAATTTAGGAAGTTAATTCAGTTTAAAAGTTTTAAAATTAATCAAACTAAGAAGTCCTTTTTTGATACAAGACATTTTGTGTAGGTCAACACAAATTTTGGTAAAAAAAGGGTCATGTGAAAACTGCTTTTAAGAATATAATCTCCAATAACAGGGGCATATTGGGTAACATTTTTCTTTATCTATAACAATAAAATTATTTCTTTAGTAAAAACATTTTTGCATACATCCTAATATAGCAACGTCCCGTTTCACAAAAGATAACTAACTATTTTAAATTTTAAAAGCAACACCCTCTATAATTTTCGTTTATTTGATTTTACGGTTTTGTTGCGTTTAAGCATAGATAAAATTTGGCCTATCGAACGCCGCCTGGCCCGCGTAGAACTTACGAAATCCAATATGCGTATTGCGGAAACGTGTTTCTATTGGTTTATTTTAAACGACACATTTAAAGTTGACCAATTGGAACACGTTTGGTTCAGCGTTTGAAAAACAAAATTTACGCCATTAAAACCAAAATCTGTCCGAGTAGCTTATGTGTATCTGTGGTTTAACACAATATTTTTAAATTTTGTTTTTATTAAGGTGTATTTTAAATTAGACTTACTTTTATATAAAAAAAGATAAACCTAATTTTATCTCTAGAAATTGTTTTTATAGAGCTTAGTTCACTTTATATATTGGGTAATTTTGACTTATTTGGAAAACAAAGGAAGTTTTTGAAAAAACAGAGCTTTAATTTGTAAATATATGTTAAAAGATTTTTGAAAATGCTGATTTTTAAGTGTAATAGAAACAGATATCTAAAATAAGAACTTGTATCCTTTAAGTCAAACCAAAAGCCTGTTTGTTTACAACAACACTGTACGCCAATAATAAATTAAAATGGTTATACCATATACTTTTTATTTGGAATATAGAACCATGAATTCATATTCATAATTTATATAGTACTTGTGCTTTATAATGATGCGTCACCAGCTCTCTCTCCCCTTCTTTTCCAATATGGCATCTTAGGTGTCACATTAACTTTTTCAATTGTCATTGATATGTCAAAAAAAAACTTGCTCCACATACGAGCTCAGTTTTAATAAAACTTAAGTTTTATGTGATAAAAATTTAAAATTTAATTTTATGGTATAAAATTGTAATAATTTTATACCAGTTTATTTAACAATAAACATTTTACTAAAATACATTTTTATTAGCTAAGCCAAATTCACCGAAACGGGGATCATACTATCATTACAAATTCCATAATAATATTTTAAACAAAACGGCGCACTTTATAAAGCTTTTTTCCGTAAAATCAACAGTAAAAAGTTTTTATATGACGCGAACTTACCAAGGTATGCTGAATTTCTTTCATTATTCCAATTTTCATCCGGCCTTTATTCCCGTTTTAATCAAATCAAGTGTACACCCGACATTATTTTTTTACATCCATATTTTTGTCGTGTTCTTTGTTTACAGAACCTTTTTTATTATTATGACTTTTTCTCCCTCCGGTAAACGTGTAAAAAATGCTAAAGCCTCCGCAAAAAGCCGCCCCAGTTAATTTTATTTACCTTGGATCCGCATTTGCATTTAAATTTAACTTTAAACAAATAGGTAATGTATATTCGTATTCAAGGAAAGCCAAGGAGTGATGCTATATATCAGTTGTTTTTATCATACATAAAATTTATAAAACTGAAAAAGTTTGCATAAGAATTTACCTTTTTCTGCATGTAATCATAATAAAGCCGAAATTATTTTATAATCATAAAAATGCAGATTCTTTTTAGGTTACAAAACGAAAATAGTTAGATATTTATTAAACAAGGAAAAAGTTCTAAATTTTAACTCATGGTTTTGTTGTTCTCCGACGCGAAGTAAAGAAAGAAAATAAACTGAGAGCTAAAACTTAAAAAAATTTCGGCGTATAATACACCATTTTTTTCTGTGACGAGAAAAATGACGACTAAAGTCAAGCCACACAAAACCGCACTAAGCCCGATTTCACAGTTATAGGAAAGTCAGGCAAATTAATCTGAAAATTCAAAAGCTCTTTTATAGGCTAAACAGCAATTTTTTGTAATCACATAATAACAAAATAAGGGAAGTAAAAACGTACTATCCGTTCTCTCTCTCTATCTATTTTTTTCTTGGTTTTGGTCCCTTCAGGTCCATTCCACCACTCTCCCCCTTCCGGACTATGCTTTCCAGGGCTTCGTCGGCGGAAAATCTGGATAATCGAGCTCGTAGCTCCCAGAAATTCCGAAAAGAAAACAAACAATTCAACAATCGATGCAATGCATAAATTGTCGGCTGTCAAACCAAGATCTGCTACTGGTGTTACGTATAACCTTCACTTTCACTACTGACAGTTCCCATGGCACGCCCATCTATTTCCCGCCATTTGGAAAATACCTCGTGTTCATCACCAAACAGGATACCATCAGCTTATAGAAATCTTCGCTTACAGCGCTTAGATCCAGAAGAAAGATGCCGTCAATTTAGCGTGAATCTTTCCTTGATCCCCGAAAGTAAAAACGTTCGTACGACACCTCTAGCCGCCACTCCGGAAAGAACTTTTAGTCCTCTACGCACGTCCGCACTGTCCGGAGGTCAAACAAAGAGTCTACCATCCGTTCCATCACAGATAAATATAGACTTCGCGAAAGATGTCTCTTCCAATGGCAAAAATTTGGCCTATCAAACACCCGCGCCGGCTGGCTCGTTTAAAGTTTGGTTTATACCGGTTGAGCTAAATAACATAACACATAGGCAATGTAAGGAAAAGGGACAATCTACCTAAATAGCGGCATGTAAACATGCGTGACTAATACTGCTTGTTTTGTTATTCTATTACTTGCCGATGTACCAAAACTGCTTGCTTAAGCAGTATACTTACGAAATGTAAAACGTATTCCAATTGGTTGATTTCGAATGCGTCGTTCGAAGCAAGCCAGAATTTAATAGGCCAAATATGCGCCATTGGAAGCGGAATCTGTCCGTGTAGCGTATGTCTGTACGGTTTCTATCTATCCTAATTAGTTTTCGAAAAAATGGCTTCTATAATCTTATGTTAGTCGACATTATCATCTAATTTTTATAATTTAAGAATTGTAGAAAAAGGCTTATGCGAGTTTTAATAGTATATTACATTACAAGTATGGAAAATGACTAATTGCACACGAGTGGGAATCCCACGAGTGTAAGAAAGTCATTTTCACACAAGTAGTGTACACTATTTTTCCTACGACCACAAATTATTCACCAAAAAAATAAAGTTTGTCTTTACAGAAAAAATTAAAAACAATTGAGAACTTTGCAACACTAGGGTCATTTTTACTTTGTGACACTAGTGTGATATGTACTTTTTCTTATTGCTATATTATACTGTTTTGACAATATTTTTACATCGAAAATCACCTCCTAAAAGCATTATATATCTTTTATCATTTTGGAATTTAAAGAAGCCCTCGCTTAATAAAAGGTCGGAGACGCAAGGAAGGGCACTTCACGGAGAAAAGTTGGCAAGCCTGGGTAAAATCAAAGCTGATGATCAATACAGTCTCTAGAATTTACGCATTTTATTTTGTTTTGTAAAGTGTGTATTAGCCTCAGAATTAAACAAAAAGATTTAACTAGTTGTTTAAGTTCACGGAGACAGAGAGAAAGGAATTTGATCTATAGGAGTTTTTTCTCTGGCGCTTTAGGTGGAACGGTCAAGCGGCAAGGCTGCCTCTATAAAGTGCGTGCTCAAAGGTAGGAGGGAGATTTTTAATTTGATCTACTTACCTGACAACACTGTGCCACTAAGCGAGCAGTCAGTGAAAGTTGTTTTTTGTGGTTATGTCTATTTTTGTTTATGTTTTTATTTTTCGGAAATTTTATTATTATCTACTCTTTTTAATATTAGAAGAAAGCTTATACTGTGTAGTAACTTAACGTTAATAAGATGATTTTCGCTAATTTGGGTTCTACTGTTTAAGTAATATGTCACTTGCAGAACTAATAGCAATTTTTAGAATGACATCATAATATATAGCACACAAGTGTTGTAAAGTACTTTGCCACACTAGTGCTGTAAAGTACTTTGCAACACTAGTGTGCTATAACGCATTTTCTATGCATGAAACCAGTTTACTATTTGCTATTTTCACTAGTGGTCGTAGAAAAAACTTATTTTATAAACTTCATTCAAAAATTCAATTTTAGGTTTTACTAAAAGTGCCACAAAAATTGACTTTTTGTAGTAAAAACATTAACAATTTAAAATAAAAATCACTACGTTTAGCCTCAAGTTTAAACTAAACACTTATTAATATTCTATCTTTACCCTAATAAGTTTTAAGATATTACGAGTAAAGCTGGATTTATAGTTTGACGTCTTCGTTTTCTATATAGTAAAACGCAAAAAATATACATTTATTTTTATTTTTCCGGCTACCTACAAAAAAATATTTTTTTGCCCTTTTTCTATTTAAAAAGTTAACATTTACGGATACTATAAATATGTAATTATAACGCTTAATGAAAACTTAATATATAAAGCAAATAAAGTTTAACTTGTTACGTGGTTCCTCTCCAAATATTCTATTTGACTTTATTTCTTACCGTCTGGTATGGATGGAGCGTTCTCTAACCCATTTTTCACATCGTCCCTTTTTTAGAAATCGAGTTAAGACGCCAGTGCCACCGCGCGAAAAATTTGTATGTAAATTTAAAACACTTTGTTTAAGAAAACGCTTAAGCCGTCTTATACGTTTTCAGAGGCGTACCTTATAAATATAATCTTTCCTAAAGTAAAAACCATTCATATTTTTGTTAATTTTATTAGTATTTAGTTTAAAAAAACTGTATTTTACTTATACTGTTTAGGCAAATAGGTATTGGGATATCGGCCAGTAACGCAATAAAAAAGGATGTATGTGACTAATCCAATTAGAAAAGTTAACATGCAGGTATTCACGTTAGATTGTCTCTCTTCCTCACATGTTATTTAGCCAATTCTGTATACTGCTATAATAATAAGATATTTAAAAGATTAGGAAACTGATAACAAATATACAAAATAAGCTAAATAATGTCATTTACAGGCAAAGTGTGGAAAGGAGACGGTATACCGCGAATGCCGACCTGTAAACATTTTTGTTTGGGTGACTTATAGTATCTTTTTGTTATTGCTGTTTATAAACCCTGAAAAATGATAATACGATAAAGCTCCTGTGTCAGATTTATTGCATTATATTTTTTTATTGTATCATCTTTTTTGTTCTATATAGGTGCTGTTGTAACGTCGTGCTATTTTTTGTTTACCATACTATTGCCTTACAAACGAAAACTGTTTTATTTAAAGAAAAAGTATAGTTTTCTCTTAAGCATTTAAACTGTAATAAGTAATAAATAACGGAGTTTTGTCTGTTTTTTTTAACTGTTCGCTATTGAAATCTATTAATTGCAACTATACAGAAGGGTGAAGTAAAATAAATGTTAATTTTTTTAGCTTAAAAATGAAGTTAAATACTTATTAAACAAGAATATTTTAAAAAAGTGGTATTACTTAGCATTTTAAGGTAGCCCAGTAATTTTGAAATATTATTTATAATTAACAATTTTTGACTGCAAAAAAATGTGTTTTTTTTACGTTTAAAAACATGTTCCTGTATACCAATTGGAAGTTATAAGTTAAAACAATAATAAAAATGGCTATTATTGCAATTAAAAAAAAAAAAAAATAGCAAGCTTCTTTTAACCACTAAAGTAAAACTTGCATTTAAAATGGTCATATTCGTTCATTGCCAAACGTTTTTAAATGTTAAATAATAATTTGTTTTTTTGCAGTAAAAAATTTATTAGTTATAAATAATTTTAAAAAATTGTGGGACACCTTAAGATTTTAAGTAATATATTTTTTTTAATTTTCTTGTTTTATACGGGACAAATTCTACCCCCAGGCAAAAAAAAATATTTTAATTTTACTTTGCCCTAATTTACAGTACATTTTTCTTTTTGACCCTGTTATTTTTAAAACAAGTTAATTAAGCAACTAAAATTGATGCAATAATACTATTGGGCCACCTCTTTAATAAGAGTTGTTCTAAAGAACATTTTCTAATGCACAAGATTTAAATATTTTTAAAGAAAAATATTGTTGGTCACTGCTTTTTCCTGAAAGATTTTTTTATGAGTTTTTGTTTACTTTTAGGCAAATTTATTCTACTACTAAGAAAATTCTTAGTCCAATATATGATTGCCTAAAAAGATTTTTTCACATAGTCAGGTGGGTATAACGTGGTAATTGATAATGAAGACTTATTGTAAAAGTGTTCTTTACAATATAATGACTTGCTTTTTAATTTTTAAAGTCTTTTAACCTACTGTTTAAAACCCCTGTGGATTATTTTAAATTAGGAATTAAAATCCCTCCTATTATGTTTTTTTATAAGTTAAACTTTACCCTTGTTTAACTACTTTTAATATATAAAAAGGCATATGACAAAGAAAATTATTACACAGTTATCTTTAAGGTTATATTTATCTTTTATTTCTGCACAAACGTATTCTCTTTGATCTTTTAGCTCTGCAGATAAACTTAACTGTGTCTTTGTAATTACTGTACCTAAAGTTTTTCTCTGCGGCTACATCTTGGATAATTTAAGTTTGCTTTGTTTCTGCAGAAAGAAGTTTCTTGTTATGAAAATGTTGAAAATACAGTAAGGTTATAGTTTTAAATTGAAAAAAAAAACTTCTTTTAAAATAATAATGAACTTAAAAGAATATTTTAGCTTGTTATGTTTTAATTAAAGATATAGCACAATTTTAAGGGCTACAGTAAATTTTAAGTGGATATTTCACTTGGATTTGTCCAGTAAAAATATTTTAATATAAATATATATATTTTACCCCAAACAAAAACGTCTTTAAGCACATTTTTCAAGATAATAATAAAGTTGTGATAGGTACTTGAAATACAAACTTTTCTTTAGGTAAAATAAAATAATTTGTTTTTGTTTTTTTTGTAGTAATTAAGATATAATAATAAGATATTCCGGTATGAAAACCAAACCGCCGTCCTTAGCAAAATCCGTGCGTATCTCGTAATTTACCTTTGCAACGACCGCCCTAATTTGGGCAGAACGTCGCCGGTCCACTGCTTTCGCCTTTTGTCGGACCCCACCTTAAAATCTTTACTTTGCTTTTTATTCCCTATGGTCGGCGAGTTGGTTACCACATCTTTTATTAATTATAGTAATGTATTTATTTTGGGTTGTCCTTTAAAACAAATTTTAAACACACTTTAATAAAACTTTAAGAAAATACGGTTCCTTTTCTTAAAAATATAAATAGTCGCCCCCTTCTGCTAATGTACCTTTATTTTTTCTTTACAAAATTTGGGTATGACTAATGGGAGGATATAAACTACTTTTTGACGTTAAAGTAATAGTTGCAATGATCAAGATGACGGATGGACGCCATCTTAGGAAACAAATAATTAAATAGAAAGGGGGTCTTGTGGCACATCATTTTAGAGCTCCTGGCGATTACTTTATAACTTTTTTAAATTTCTGATTTGGATCTTTCCGGAAACTAATAAAGTTAGATGTATTTAATGTGGTTTTTCCTTAAAGCTTTTTCAAATATCTTTTAATGGCAAATAAATATACAGGGTGTTTTATTTAAAAAATAGGTACATTTTGTTCCACCCTGTTTATTATTACCAGTATCACCAGTGTAAAGATATTTAAAAGGGTTTTAAGAAAATACCATATTAAGTACATCTAACCTTTTAGTTTCGGAAATATGGCCATCCAAATTAGAAATTTAGGTAATTTTTTAAATGTCGTCATTTTGTAATAGGTGAAGATATTGACTTTATATTCTAGGGTAATAAAGTAGAGCTTTAAAATAATATATCACAAGTTCTCATTTCCATTAAAAAAATTCCTAGGATGGCTTCCATCCACCATCTTGATCGTTGCAACTATCACTTTTAAGTCAAAAAGTAGTTTATATTCTCCCCAGTAGTCATACCCATATTTTATAAAGAAAAAAATTAAGGGTAAAAAGTTAGTAGTAAGTAGCAAACTATTTACGTCCACATTGTATATCCAATTTTGGATAACAAAGATCATGCAGTGTATCCGAAAATGTAATGTCGTAAGTAATAGGGATGGCAGAATAAGCCAGAATAAGATGTACTTCCTTGTACTTGTAATGTCATCCTCTATTTAAACTAGTAGAAGTAATCTGGATGTCTTGTTTAAATTATGAAAATTAAGATAATTTCTGGCTTAATCGAAAATAACAAATAAATTCGTTTAAAATTGCATCTAAATGTGATATACCTATACAGTGCTTGTTTAAATTCAGGACCTCCCTCGTCTGACTTAAGTCCTTAAATTTTTATAAAAAAATACCAAACAAATCAAAAGCTAGAAGGGGTCCTTACTTTAGACAAGCACTGTATATCAATTTTAATTTTCATATTTTAAATAATAAAATGTTATAGAGAATGCACTGTGTTATCTTATAAAGTGGTAGGTAATAAAAATAATAGTAAACATATTTTAGGTTCGTACATTTTTTTAACCATAACATTATATGTTTTGCTGTTAAAGTTAAAAAATATATCAAACAAAATTTGTATTGAATTTTTCAGGAAAAAAATAGTCTTCTCTGCTTTTTCTTCAAATAAATTTAATTTTTATAATAATTTTACTTTAAAGTTAATTTAATTTTTTTTATCGTTTTGACATCCCACGAAGGCATATGCCTAAATACCAGAGTACCGTGGGTGTCGGGTTATTAGATGTTTAACCCATCGTTCCCCCTGTTCCGTCAACGTTGTCCAAGCACTGAAACATGCGGTTATGCATTTCACAGTACCTTTTAGACAACGCGGTAGTGCCACCACGGTCGTTATTTTTAAATAACTACTACCTAAATATGTCTCCCCCGCTGGGAATCGAACCGTCGACCTCTGGCTTCGAAGATCAAAGCTCTGTCCACTGCGCCACGGAGGAGACTTGCTATTTTTCGTACGACGAACAATATTCGTTTAAAAAAAGCCATTTTAATGCATGGCAAAATGATAAAGTCTGATATTGTGTTTTGTATGTAAAATTTGTTTTTGACTTTTATTAAAAATTATAACTAGGTACTGATTTTTTTTATCAAGTTTTAATTGTAGTATTGTAAGTTTTTAAACTTTTTTAATTACAAACTAGACAAAAACGAATTTTCCATGCAAAACACCATATCCCATTTTAGCGATTTTGCCGTGCAACAAAATCGTTTTTTTTATTTCCGTTTGTCGTACTTAAAAATAACAAAAAACCAAATTAACTCCAAAGTAAATGATTATTTCAAAAACAATATTGATTCAAGGAAAAGGCATTTTTTTTAAATTTAATACAAAACTTGTTTAAATGCCACTAGTAAAAGAAAACGTAAAAACTTTTACAGCATAAATGTAATGTAGCGGTTAAAAGAAGTGTACCAAATTTTGTGATAATATCTGGAGTGGTAGGAAAGTTATAACAAAAAGAAATATATATATTTTTTTAATTTCATAACCTGTATCTTGGAAACGACGTCTAATTTTGATCTAAGCAGATTTTTTTTTTGCATTTTCTTACATTCTATACAGTGTTAAATGTAAAATAATAATTATGCTGCAAAGGCACTTTTTATACTCAAATGTTTTTATTTAAAAATATTTTTATTGGTTTTTGTGCGTGATACAAGGTAAAAAATCTAGGAAAACAAAACGTCCGTCATACCGTTAACGATTGTTTCTTCTGCATAATTTTGGGCAATATGATACTTATTTCACCTTAGAACTAGACACTTAAGATCTTAGGCTTTATTTTGCAAAAGAATTGTCTTCTTTACTTTAACCAAATTTTAATGTAAATTTAAAGCAACAATAAATAAAACTATTAGGAATAATTTTTTCCCTTAAAGAATATGATCCTTACTATTTTTTGCACTTTTCGGATAAACACAATAAAGACGCTTTTGTGAATAAAAAACGGAAACGATATTCCATCTACAAATAAAGGTCATGATCTTATTTAAGTTGGTAATAAAGTAAATTAAAAGTACACATACTGGTTAGGCAAATAGGTATTGGAATATCGGCCATTAAAGCAACAACAAAGAATGTGTCTAACTCATCCAATACGAAATGTCTACATGCAAGTTTTTAAGTTTGATTGTGTCTTTTTTCTACGTTGCCAATTTGTTAAGTTATTTAGCTACTCCGCTATATTTTGTGTACAAAAAAGTTTTTAAAAAGATGATAATAAGGTTCTAGATTATTAGGCAATCGTTAATACTGGGAATCAGTCATACTTAGTAACTCATTTTAAATTACTTTTAGAAAAGCAGGTTTACAAGCACGTATAGAACTGACAAAAACTTAATTTTTATTTATTTATTTGTTTTAAATGTGAAAGAAAATACAAAAGTAATAAAAATCGTCCAATTCCAAAAATATATATATATATATATATATATATATATATATATATATATATATATATATATATATATATATATATATATATATATATATATATATATATATATATATATATATATATATATATATATATATATATATATATATATATATATATATATGTATATATATATTAACTCTTTTTTTTTTTATTTTATTTTGCTTATCAACGTAAATTTAAAATCACCTGTTTAAATACCTTTTTTATATTATGGTATTTGAAACTGCAGTAACAAAATTTGAGGACGTATTCCTGAGCCAATTTTATGAAAAATAGTTCTTATAAACATGGGTCCTCAAATTCTAAGGATGTTAAAGTTTTAAAAACTTTTAAATTTCAAAATAATTTTGTTTTTGTTAAAATTTTTTAGATCAGAGACAAACGTTTTTTAATTAAGTTTAATTTCTAATTCGTAATTAGAAAATATAATACCTAATTAATTATTTTTTTTGTTCTAAAAATGTTTAAGGCGGATTTTTTTCTGTAGAACTAACGGCCGTATTCACCAATATCTGATAAATATTTATCGGGCTGATAGCCCGCTTAATAGCTTGTCAGAAATTTTTCTGTATTTACTATTCCTAGATAGAATTTCTCAAATGGATAAACCCTCTAATAATTTGTCGGATCATTTTTGCAATGTCAAAAATTTCGACTGTCAGTGACGTCAACTTATTAATTAAAAAAATTGATTTATGCTTTTTATGTAAATTTTTCTTGATTTGTGGAAGAGTTAGTTTTGTATTTTATATGAAGTCAATATGAACTTAACGCCAGCTTAAAAAAAAAACATTTTTTCTTTATCTTTTTGCCAACAATTAGGGCGTGCGATTGTAGTGGTAAATACAATGTGATATTATGAAAAAGATTATTCTTAGCAAAACGATAACTATCAAACAAATAACCATTATAATAATAAAAACGGTCCTAAGCAAGCTACATAAAATTATAAGGACTCTTAATATAATAAAAACACATTTATTTCTATAAGGAAACTTAAAATTTTTGAATCACGACACAAAGTTTGTATGAGAAACTTTTATGGTTTATTCCTACTTTAACATGGTAATAAAAAATGTTTTTTTTAAGGTCTAACACCCTATATCTTAGAAACTAAGCATTTTCAGACCTATGTTTACATAAACTTTTTTGAAATTTAGCTAAAGAACATGCCCTGGCATTTTCTTACCGCGATCAAAAAATACTTTGTATAGGCGAACCAACCTCATTTCTTAATATTTGATAATGAATCCAATATCAATATTTATTTTTAGATTACCGGTTAGGCAAAAGTGATGGTCAATTATTGTATTCAATACTTCAGCGATCACTGATTGATTAATACTGATATATCATATGCAAAAAAAAACGATTAAAAAATAGAATTTATTACTTTTAGGCAATCCACATCACAATAACCGCGTAGCCCTGGACGGACACTGCGACGCCCCCATGGCGTCACGACGCACTTTTGAGAAGCACTGATTTTAGCTATTGAAGCTATATTATACTGGTTTTCGATAATATTAAAAAGCACATATTCTTTATTGTCTTCGTTAATAAGTTGTAATGCTAAATTGTTCTTTCTTTATTTAAAATTCTATAGTTTTTCTGACGAACGACACCTATTTGGACAACCCAATTTCAATAATTTTTTTAAAGATTATATTTAATAGAAAGCAGTTGTTATCCGGTTAGCAAATAGCTAAATTTGCCCTGTAGGACTTGATCTAATTCTTTTTAAAATTTGTATTAACCTATGGTCGCTATTTTTTTCACTCTTCAATTTTCTTACGCAACATTTTAAGATCCATTTATTTGGAACAAAAAAGCAGATATTTTTAAGAAATTTTTAATTTGACTGAAAAATTAATTCATTATGTAAATTTCTTTTTTTTTTTTTGCAAATTTCAAAATTAAAATTTATGTTATCAAAGTTTTTCCCAAAGGCTACTAGCATCTGCTATATATTAGGTGTGGGTCCCATCTTCCAGTTTATGAATATTCTCAAATAAAAATGGTATCTACCCCAGTGGACAAACCTGCTATTTAGGAAAATAAAAATTTAGATTTTTAAAGTACTATTTATGGTGTTTCTAAAAGGTGTAAAAAAACTTCCCTAAGTTCCTAAAGCTAAAATATTATGTATAATTTTGGAGAGTCAAACATTTAATTTTATTCATTTTTTATGCATTCTTTTCGTAATTATTAACATATGGTCACAATTTTTGCCAAAGGGTGGTTTAGTGTGATAACAAATTACAATCATTTAATTTTATCGTAAACACAAGAGGAAGCCACCTGCGGTATTTTTAATAGTATGTTTAAAATGTAGCCAATAATGTGATTAAATAACAAATGTTTTTTATTATTTTCAAGCCACGAAGGCTAAAAGCATAAATACTAACGTATTGTGGGTGTCTTAAGCAAGGTAAGAGGAAGTTTCTTGACACGGGATTTAAATCCTTAAAGATTTGAGGAGGAAGGAATGACCTTCGCGGGCAGCAAGTTCCACATTCTAGAAACTTTAGGGATGAAATAACCAACAAAGTAGAAATAATGGGCCTGTCTAGTTGGAGCGTATAGGGATTCATACGTGCGGCACCACGAGTATTAGTAGCGAAAAATCCCCCACAGCTCGACGATGGGCTACAGAAGAAAGCCTTTCTGTAAGTAAATGATCATTAATGAGGCGAACAGCTCTCAAGTTGCTAAGACTTGTGGGGGATGCCATGCCCCAGATATGAAAACAATATTCCAAGGGAGTCGAATTGAGAAACACACACAAAGTGTATAAATTAGAAGAGGGAAATACTTTTTGGCTCGAAATAGAAATCGAAGGTTTTTTGAAGTTGCCGTGGCTATAGATACAATGTGCTTATGCCAGTGCAACGTTATTCTCAAATGTAAAGCCCACAAGATTAATGGTGTCTTTGCTCTTCAAAGCTTGTCCATTTATAAGTTAAGGATGAGTATTTGATTATTCTTTTCGCGACAAGGAATATAATTGTGTATCCAATATTAAGTTAGAGTCCTGTGAAAGAGATATATCTGCATCGCTTTGAATTTGCTTTTTAAATCAAATTTAGAGATTGGTTTGGAAACCTAAAAACTGGAGTGAAGAATACTATCGTCGGCAAAACTATGAATGAAATTGGTTGTGGACAAAAAAGCATTTACATGGTGAAAGCTTAAGAGTGGCTATCCACAATTACTGATATACGTCGATTAGAAAGATAACTAGAGAGCCAAGTACAAAGTTTAGTTGAAAGACCACAGAAAAAAGTTTATTAAGGAGCGCTTCATGCCAGACCTAGTCAAAAGCTTTGGATATATCAAGAGCAACGATCTAAAACTCACCTAAAACCTCAAGAGCAGTGTAATACGAAGGCAAGAAGCACTGCTGGAAATCTTTTGTGGCGATATCATACAAAATTTTGTGTAGTACTTAAGGATTTGTAAATTAATTAATTTCTATATTACTTTACAAAGAATTGAGAGAAGTAAAATTGGTCAATAATTAGATAAAAAAGATTTAGATCAATATAAATATTTTTATAATTTGCAGCTTGTGTTTAAATTTTTATTTGTAAAACATATTATTGGTGGTAATAATAAAATTAATAAAAAAATGTTTAGCACAAAATTTGTAATAAAACAAACGCTCATATATATTTTAATTTGTTGCTAAGTAGTTGGTTCACTACATAACCATACCTTTAAGTTGCTATTTAGAGACAATAAACATTTATTAAAACTGATAATAATAGGTTTTATTAATTAATTTAGGACAATTAAAAAATAATCAATAACCAATCCACTTTAAATTGGACAATTTAAATGTACTAGCAATGAATATTCGTTTATATTATGTTTGGTATGGGCAGACAGACAAGTACAAATTTAATAACAATTCTGTATGGTCCAATCCGTATTAATAAAACATTCGTTATTTGTTCTACCAAATCACTGCATATCAGTGAAATATTTATTGGTATTTGCAGTTATTGATTCACAGCCCTACAAAAAAAGTCATGTTGCCCTGAAAATACTTATTTTTTTTTCCTAAGTGCCTAAATTACGAATATATTCATGAAAGTACTGATTTTGCCCTCTTTTAATAATATTTACGCATCTTATTTTTTTTTGGCAATTATCGGCATGTTAGTAAAAAAATATTTTCTCAATCATGATTAAGTTTCTGCGCAACTTTTCGTGCATACACACATCACTTTATCCCTACTCTCATCAGAGCCGTACTTAGGGAGAAAGAGGCAATGGGGGAATTAACCACCCAGAACTCCAAACAAGAGCTCTTAAAGAAGGGGCGTCTAAGTTGCTGGAGTCCCTCTTTTTGTGGTTGCCTTTTTGCCCCTCCCCCAAAAATCACTTTCTGAGTAGAGCCCTGACTCTCATACTCCCTGCTTTGCAGCTCAGTGATTTTATGATATTAAAGTACTTAAACGTAAATCTAAATAAGTTGTTAGTCAGCAGAAACAAAATTACACTTCCATTATTACATATTAAGTTAGGAATAATAAAACCGTGTGTAACAGCTTTGAACAAGGAAGAAGATAGTCTTAATTACATTTGTAGAAAATTTCCGAAGCTTAGTATGGAAAAGTTGAAATGTGGAATATTTGATGAACCTCAAATACGGCAGTTGCTAAAAGATACAGATATTTATTAAAGTTAGGACTATTTCGGAAAGTCTTATGTTGGTGGTTAAAAATTTCCTAGGTGACCATAAAGCACCAAATTATTAAAAAAATGTACAAAATATGCTGACAAACTTTCAGACTCTATGAGCAAATATTAGGATAGAGTTACACCATTTCCGCAATCATTTGGATACAGTTCCGGTTTTCAATTTAGGAAATTATAGTGTGAAACAGGAATATCGCTCCCACTATAATCCAAAAGAATGTTAAAATTTTAAAAGACGAGCTCATAAAAGGCGTTTTATGAAAATATGATATTTTTTTAAAAATTTTCTTTCTATTTACTTTGATTTATCCTAATTTTTTAAAACAAAACTAAGATAATAAATATATCTCTTATTTTGTTTTTGTTTTTCGATTTTTGTATTGTTAAATAAAAATAAAAATTAAAAAAAAAACTAGAGCAAATCTAACAAAATCATTGACAGTTTCATAAATTGTAAGTAGAAATATATCTATAATCAATCTTATATCCAGGGCAACAAAACCACTGTAGACCAGTCTTATACCACTTTTTAATATACAGTCACAAACAAAAATTAAGACAAACTGTTTACAACAATAAAAATTAATTTAAATAAATATTAATTTGTCCGATAAACAGTTATTAAATAAAGAATTAGAAACCTAATTTAAAGGGTGCTTCAATAACTCTAGTGTTTGGTGTAAAAATTAAAACAACAGACAGTCCACGGATGGGTTTTACAAGAGGACAAACTGACCAGAAGTTTTATTTATTTTTTTAAAGTCATTCTTCATAAAAACTTTTGCTTGTAAAATATAGGATTAACGAAGAAAAATGTTGATTTTATATACAGGGTTCGCAAAAATTTAACAAAACATTATTTTTCTCCAAGAGTAAACTACCCTTATTTTTAATTTCCAAGCAAAATGTCATTAGGAAAATTATTTAAAAATAGTGTTTGCTGCCAACAAAAACAATAATTTAAAATTTCATTTAACTACATAATTTGGTGAAAACGCCTTGATCGATCGCATTTGTTTACAGCTGAAAAAATGTTTTGTGTAGGAATTTGGAAATAGCAGGTGTTTAAAAGCAAACTAGGATAGTTTTTTGGGTCATCTTATTATAAAAATTTAAAATAATTATTTTCTGATAACTCCAATATTAGTTCTACAAAACTTTTTAATATATCTATAACATTAATGAAGTCATTAAAATTCCATTTTAAATAAGTTTTTCAAATGGTTTTTTGCCTAAAAATGAAAAATAAAGGTAGTTTGCCCTTGGAAAAAAATGTTTCTTAAGTTGTTGCGAATCCTGTATACAAAATCCCCATTTTTCCTTCGTAAATCGTATTTGTTTTAAGCAAAACGTCCTATAAATTTTTTTTTCTTTCGAAAATTGGTCTACTTGCCTCCGTGTAAACCGCCTCCATGGACAGTCTTCATCCAGTGTCTTTCTTTCAGAGCTAATTGAGATTCTAAGCGCAGACCGGTTTCGAACTCTTTTGATTTTCGTTAATACGGTGTAGACGACAACAATAAACCCTAAAGAAATTCGTTAAGAGCTCGTATGGCGTATAAACGTAGGAACTTTTTACCCATCAGCAAGATTTTGCATCCGTAGGATATTATCCACTTTGGCGATGCGGATTTTTATACTAGCCAAAGATCTTTCTTTCAGGTGACCTCAAAAGCAAAATAAAATATTTAAAGAAAAACGCTGTATTTACCTGGGGCCCACGATATTACTAGCAAGCCTGTTATTTTCTTGAGAACGATTTTAAAAATTTTGTATGGATTATAAAATTTTATGTGGCACATCCGGTTTAACCAGGAGTGCTTGCAACTCTACATTTTGCCATTTTAAATAAAACACCCTATTTTTCCAAAAATCAATTCTACAGGCAACATGTACCACATGTTATACCTATCTTAATTGTTTTTAATAAAATAGCGTTTGAAAATGTCATGTTAGCAGCCATTTTTATTGATATGTTAAAATCAAATGATAGGAGAAAATAAGTAATGCGATTTTTAACACATATTTATTAAACCTTATGTCCTGTTACCGGTAAAAATACAATTTCTACTTTTACCCAAAGTTTAACAGAAATTAAATTTTGCAGTAAAGAACTTCAAATGAAAACCACTATCTTAAGCCTCAAATTAAGGCCGAACACTTATCCTCTAATCTTTTTGTTAAATATATCCTATCTTTAAACGTAGTACTTCTTAAGTTATTTATAGTGAAACGTTAAAAACTGCATTTTCTTTCTTTACTATATTCAAGGAAGCCTAGCGTTTTACTATTAATATCCTAAAAACTATTGGGTTTAGAGATAGGACGTATTAAACAAAATATATTCAAAAATAAGTGGTAAGTTTAAATTTAAGGCTTAAGATGGTGGTTTAAATTACTAAAGTTCTTTACTACTAAAAGTCAATTTCTGTGAAACTTTCGGTAAAACCGAAAATTGTGTTTTTACGATAATAAGATATAAGATTCATTAAATATGTGTAAAAATCACATAAGCTTTTTTCTATGTTTGTTTCTTTAACAAATCGATAAAAATGGCGGTTTAAATGACATTTTCGAACGCCATTTTCTGAAAAACTGATTAAGATAGATAACATATGGTATATTTATTTTCTTGGAATTGCCCAAATAATTAATTTATTTTTAGAAAAATATATAGGGTTTTCCATTAAAATAGCAAAGTTAGGAGCACATCCGCTTAAACCGGATGTACCACATAAAATCTGAAATATAAAAATCTGCATCCTATTTAACCATATATTAAACGAAAATTTCAAAATCCTGTTTTAATTCCTAAGAAGATGACAGGCTTGCTAGTTATTTCGTAGGCACCAGCTAGTTCTGCTTTTAGTTTTTTTATAAAAAATTTTGTTAATAATATGTGTATTTTTACAATATTTGGCAAAGGTAAGAAATAGGAATCTGCTATTAATTTTATTGATGATTTAAGAGGGCGCCAGCTGCGGTACTTTTTATTTGCAATTGCGATTTTTTAAGTGACTTTTTTGTTATCGCTAACACCGCACTGATGAGAACCAAATAGAACGAAACTGGTCCGCGATTGGTTATCTTAATAAGCTCTAAAGAAAAACTTTTGCCTAGTGTAAAAATTTTTAGCTGCCCTAAAAAATTATTTTAGCTTTTATGCAGGGTGTCCAGTAACTTAACTGACAAACTTTAAGGGGTAATTTTACAATAAAATATAAGAAAAAAACTTAAAATCAACATATGTCCTAAACGTCTTAGTTTTTGAAGCACGAGGTGTAAAAAATTTAAAAATTACCGTTCCTATATTTTAGCTTTTATACCAATTAAGATATTTTAAAAATTTAGAAGACATCTTCTATGCAAATATATACACTAAAAAAAAAATTGCCAGTGTCCTCCATAAAGGGTTTAGGCTAAATATATTTTTAAAAATGTATAAGCCACTGCATTTTTCCAAAATAAAAAAATGATACCCGTTTAGTTTAGAACAAACGATTTTTGCATAAAAAAATAATATCCATTTTGGCATAATCATTTCTTATTGCTAAAATATTAAATTATACATTAATAAGAAACCTTTTTGTTTTATTCTTTAACTAAAAAGTGGTTTGACCATGGCAAGAAACCTTACGTGAGACAAAAAAATATCAGGAGAGCAAATTTGTTCTTTACTAAAAACTAAGACGTCAAGGACATAAAATGTTCATATGATTTTTTTATTATCTTTTGAAGTGTATAATTACCCCTTAAATTTTTTGGTTTGAGTTACTGGACACCCCATATATTTGTTATATTATATATTTATTATTATTTAATTAAGTAGTTACTAGTCAAGATACATTTTATAACCAAAAAAAAACTATAAAATTATTAAATGTAAATAATGTATTTATGTATATTTATTTTTAAAATATTTAAAATAAATTAAAATATAAAATATAAAAGAACAATTGTACTATATAAAATAAATATTCAAAAATCACAATCCTGTTTTTCTTCTACTTCAATTCTGTTAATAAAATTTAAATTAAAATATAAATATTTTGTTTTAAACAAGCCGAACACACTCACTGCAAACTAAATATTTAAAATTAAAAGCGATAAATTGTGTAACAAATATTTTATACAAATTTTATGAGTGAAAACAGACAGGAAATTTGTATTGATATAGGCAATAAAACATTTTTAATATTTTAATACGATCTAATAGTTATGCCTGTTTTAAAATAGTTTTATGCCAAAATATTTAGCTTAGTCACTTAAGCAAAAAAAATAAGTCCAGCTTATTCTGGCGTTCTAAAAATTATGTCAAAAGTCTCATAAAGGGTCCTATAAACAGACGATCAAATGCTTTTGCTCATAAGAATAAGCAAATGCTTATGATATAGAAGGATTAACTCCAAACGTATGAATAAAGTCAAGCTTTTGCTTACAACTCCGAGTATTTACTAATAGAAAAGTGACGCTTCTATTCAGTAGCATCACAGCTGTCACTGTAAGAAGTTCGCTCTTTTTTTCAAAGTTATTTGATTAAAAGTAAAAACGGTTGATATGACAAATCTTCCAAAACAAAAATACTTTAAGCAACGGCTATAAGCATTAACCTTCTTTTTATAAAAAAATGGGTTAAAGTTACTTGGGGTGCTCTCAAGCTGCTCAGACAGTTTCTATGCTGGCGGCAATAAGGGAGTGAGTTCTTTAAGTTGTTTGTTTTAAAATGTGATATTTGGGCGCCAGGTGGTCCACAGGTGGGATCAGAAAGAAAGCAA